>JAAAKG020173764.1:0-27026 GCA_010014905.2 Druon quercuslanigerum
GGAGGTTTTTTCCCTATTATAAAACAATTATGTGTTTTCGGAAATTGTTTAAAACTGTTTTACTTTTATTTCTCGAAAAATTATGTTATGTGTAGGAATTCGTATATAAGGTTGACTTTTCATTAATAATGTATTTATTTAACGACAATGTTAAATTTTTAAATTAGCTCATTTTTTTATAATAATTTTTGTATCAGGTATAGCCTGAAGATGAGCAACGGATTAGGTTGAAACGTCGCGAGGTGTTGGAAGAATTTTTTATATTTTCATTATCACTCGGATTTCCTTGTCTTTTTATTTATTAAACTTCATCGTAAGACCGAAGAAAAAAATTTTGTGAACTATTTGTTCATATTATGTTTAACTATAAGGATCGATCGGAGGAAGAGAATTTTTGCTTCTTATAATGAGAGGTTTTGTTCTAATTTTGTTTAATTTAACAATTTAGCTACAAAATGAACTATTTGGTTAAATTTTGAACTAATATGTTTAAAATTATTTTTTTTCGTTGAAGATTAAAATGTTTTATTAAAAAATTTTTGTCTTTGGTTGAAAATCTCATCTTTCGTGAAATATTTTTCTTTTTAGAAGAAAATGAATCTCCTTGATTGAAGTACTTTTTGAAAAACCTTCTTTTTCTTTCTAAAAAATCATCATTTTGTTCCAACATTCATGTCTTCGTTTAAAAATTTAAATACTTTGTTAAAACTTTATTAATTTTGGAAATATTGGAAATATTTAAATTATTGGAAATATCAGTTGTTGCATTATTCATTACGAATAGATTTTATTGTTTGAATAAAATTCAACTGCGTGGTCGAAAGTTAAACTACTTCATTTATTTGTAGGATTCACCGCTTTGGCGGAGAATTTAACTATTTTGGTTAAAAATTATGTATCTAAAAATTTGTACCTAAGTTTCCCGGTTATTGTTTAAAATCTTAAAGGAGTAAAATTTTACGAAATAAAATTTAAATTCTGCTAATTAAATTCAATAAATTTAAGAAAATAAAAAATAGTGAAAAAATAAATATTAAATTATTTGAAACTGTCAGTAATTCAATGGTGGAAAGAAGTAATTTGTAATTACTAATTATTGAAAAAACGAGTAGGAAATATTCTGCATCCTATAAACTGCACGTCACCTCCACAAACATTCTGTCTTTGCAAGTTACTGCTTTAGACTGGGAAAATTAGAGTTATTTTCTCACTTGATCTATTTACCAAATCTCGTTGACAAAAAACTTTTTTGATTAAAAATCATCTAAATAATAACATAAAAAATCTAAGAACGTGAAATTTGAAATTATTCAAGCTTTATGAAAAGATACATTTTAAATTAAAAAATGTTAACAAATAAAAGTCTAATAACTTTCTTTAGCTTTTTTTGTGGAAAATTAATTTTTTATTGAGATATCAAAAATTTAATTTTTTGTCGAAAACTGATATTTTTTAGTTTAAGATTCGACTATTTGATTAAAAGTATCGAAAATTTTCAGAGAGACAAAAAGTAGTGTAAAGGTAGGAGATCAAGTAGAAGAGAGTTTCTGGTTAGTGAGAGGAGTGAGACAAGGATGTTCGCTAAGCCCGCTTTTATTTAATATATTAATATCAGACTTGGAAGAAGAAATGAGGACAAAAGTTTGGGGAGGAGTTAGGATAGGCTAGGAAAGGATATATACACTGGCATACGCAGACGACATAGTGCTGATGGCAGAGCATGAAGAAGGGATAGCGGGCTTGATTACAGGATTGGAGAAATATTTAGATGGGAAAACGCTGAATTAAAATGTAGAAAAGACAAAGATAATAAGGTTTAGAAAAAGAGGGGGGAGACAAAAAAAATGACGGGTAGATGGAAGGGTATAAAGATAAAAGAAGTGAAGGAGTTCAAATATTTGGGATATATTCTGCAAAAGAATGAAGATCATAGAGTTCATATAAGAGAAAGGATTAAAAAAGCAGCAGGGGTAAGAAAACAGATATGGGGAATAGGAAAAAGAAGGTTAAACAAAATTGGAGAAGGAGAATGTGATTATTTTACACGCTGGTATAGACGGTATTAAGTTATGGGGCAAAGATATGGGGATGGAAAGAAAGGAAAGATATTAAGAATTTACAAGAAAGATATATAAGGTAGACATTAGGGGTAGATTAGAGGACGCCAGAATATATAGTGAAAGAAGAAGCGCTAAGGGATGAATTAAGTATTAGAGCGGGAAAGAGAGCATGGAAATTTAAGACAAAGGTTAGGGAGGGAAAGGGAGGGGAGTGGAGAGAAAGTGTTCGATGGATGTAGAAGAGAGGAGAGGGAGGGCGATAGAATTAAATAGATGGGAAGAAGAAAGGAGGGAGTTCTTAAATGCTACAGACATGGAAGAGAAGACTGGAGTAAACTGTGAAGAATTGATAAAAAGGACAGGGAAAGACAATTAATAGAAAGATAGAGGATGATTGAGGAATCAAAATATAATAAATGGTATAAGATGATAAAAAAGGAAGGTTTACCAAAGTATTTAAAGAAGGGATGGGGAGAGAGAAGGTGGACCAGAATAGCAAGAGTTAGATTGGAAAAAGCGGTGAGAGAGGGGAGCTATTGGGAAAAGGAAGATAACAGAAAGTATAGAATATGTGAATGGGAGCACGTATGGAAAAGATGTAGAAGAGGAATGGAGGATAAAGGAATCTGGCAAGAGAATGTGGCTTAGATTCTAGGAGAGGATGGATTAGGAGAAGAATGGATTAAGGGGTTGGAGTGTTAGGGAAGCGAATGAGGGTGAATGAAAGAATGCATGTGAAAAAATGATAAATTGGAGGACTTTTTGGTAGAAAATTAATTCTTTTTGTTAATAATTTTAGTGCTCTTTCAGTGCATTCGTAAAATGATCTTTTCTAGTTAAAAATTCATGCGTTCTGTTGATAAAGCTTTTTTTTGTAGAAAATTAAATTTCTTGATTGAACATTCATTTTTCTGGGTGAAAATTTACGTACTTGGTTAATTATGGAACTCGTTTGTTAAAACTTTTTTTATTATTAAAACTGCAGAATGTTCCTTGCCAATAATTCTTTTTTAGTTAAAAATTTAACGGCTTTTTTTAAAGTTCAATTAATTTGTTAAATATATATTTTTCACATTCTCATCCAGAGAAAGTATTAGATTTACGTACAATTTTACCCCCACGATTTTTATCAAATGTCCACGTTTTGAGACCCCTGAACTGTAAATTTTAAATAATTCGTCGTTCTAACATTTTTATACAGAATGAACATTTTCAGAAATATAGCATTTTTAAAATCCAAAAAAAAAGAAACAAAAATAACATTTTTAGCCAAAAAACAGACGATACGACAAAAAGTGGAAAATGGAAAAATATTGCTTTTTGAATGCCCTACAAGACTGTCATAACAACTTTTGGAATTTTCTTTAAAAATGGAAAATTTAAATTTGAACAGCATAAAAAAATAATGGAAGATTAAAAATTATATTTTTCATTTGACATTTCAGTATGCTTTTTTCCGTCGAATATATACGTGTAGGCGATAATATTCTGATATTACGTTTTTCCGAAAAGCGGATAAAAAAAGTATAAAAAAGTATAATTCTGTATTTTAAATTTTATCCTAATAGAATTAAATTAGTTAATCCTAAATATCAAATATTGTATACTTAGATTTAAGATCCATTTTATATTGAGTCTATACTCACCACGAAAATGCAGATTGACCCAGATGGTTAGAGCCAGAGCATTGATGTAGATCTTCATTTTTACAAAAATATTTTCTGAACGGCAAGTGAGACAGTTTAAAAATATTTACAGGGAAACGCTTAAAAATTATGATAACTTTCAATGAGCTCGGAACACGTGGAAGAGACGCTACCGTTATCTCTAAAACTAGAAGAAACCATTAAAATTTAAAAACTCATTTCCTGGTTCCTGGAGTCTGTTCTTCTGTGAACAACACATAGCAGATTTTTCCATGTCCCAAGTACAGATTATTATCATGACAATCAACTACATTTCTAAAATGATTTTTTTTTTATTTCCTTGTTAAGATATTAATTTTGAAAATCAAAATTGGAAAACTAATTTTAACCAAAAATATTCCTAATAAACGATATAAAAAGTTTTATTCATAAAGCATCATATAGAAAATTTAAAAAAAATTTAAAAAATTTATTTGAAACAATGCGCATTATGCGTCAAATGATTACGTTATATGATTTAAGAACGTTGTATATAATCTACAAAAGTTTCCTTATTATAGCCGGAAAATGAAAGTGAATTCACTATGAATGAAAACATCTTTCTCACTTTTACTTACAATTATTTAAAATTATCAGATTTTTTATCGTTAAAAAAATATATCTACCAACGTGTGTAATAATTTAGTGCCGTAATTTTAATATTTTTTACGGTTTTAATTAAAAAGTTTTCCGCTGCTAGATTACGTATTTACATTAATATTTTACATTATTACATTAGTATTGTTTAAAGTGCCCCAAAAGGCGTATTTCACTTCTCTGGGATCACTATCAACTGACGCGTAAAATTTCATGAATTCGTTCAATTTTTTAAATTCCTTGAATTTCGGCACTTTCATTAATTATATTAATTCTATGAATTGCGCGAATTCCTTTATTTCCGTGAATTCCGTGAATTCTCAGAATTTCATGAATTCCTTATATTTCTAAATATTGTGAACTCTGTGAATTCCTTGATTTCCGTGAATTTCGTGAATTCTCAGAATTTCATGGATTTCTTATATTTCAAAATTCTGCGAACTCCGTGAATTTCTTAAAATTCGTGAATTTCTTGATTTCCGTGAATTCCGTGAATTCTCAGAATTTCATGAATAATTTATATTTCTAAATTCTGTGAACTCCGTGAACTTCTTAACATCCGTGAATTCCTTGATTTCCGCGAATTCCGTGAATTTCGTGAATTATCAGAATTTCATGAATTCCTTATATTTCAAAATTCTGCGAACTCCGTGAATTCCTTGATTTCCGTGATTTCCGTAAATTTCGTGAATTCTCAGAATTTCATGAATTCCTTATATTTTAAAATTCTGCGAACTCCGTGAATTTCTTAAAATCCGTGAATTCCTTGATTTCCGTGAATTCCCTCAATTCTCAGAATTTCATGAATTCCTTATATTTTTAAATTCTGTGAACTCCGTGAATTTTTTACCATCCGTGAATTCCTTGATTTCCGTGAATTCCGTGAATTCTCAGAATTTCATGAATTACTTATATTTCTAAATTCTGTGAACTCTGTGAATTCCTTGATTTCCGTGAATTCCGAGAATTCAATGAATTCCGTGAATTCCATAAATTCGTAAAATTCCGCGAATTCCGTGAATTTCCTGTATTCCGTGAATTCCGTAAATTGTGTGTATTCTGTGAATATCTGGAATTCCTTGACCTTCTTGAATTTCGTGAATTCCATGATTTCCGTAAATTACATAAATTATTTGGATCATGTGAATTCCTTGAATTCCGTGCATTTCTTGAATTTCCTGAACTGCTTCAAATCTGTGAATTCCATGAACACCATGAATCCCACACATTCCTTGAAATCCGTGAATTTGGGGCTTTATATTTAAATTACAGAACAAAATTTTAATATGACTGTATACAAAGAGAAAATACTTTTCAAACATTTATGAACCTTTTTTCAAAATTGATTTATTTTTTAAATTTTGAAACGGAAAAATGTAATCAAATCTTATTTTTCATATAACAAACTAATACCTGACAGAAAAGAGAAAATTAAAATTCATATAATAATGTCAGATAAAATATTTACAAATTGTACAAAAATGGCCAAATGTGATACACTTTGGTGTCATGTGTCACAGAATATAAAATTAAAAATAATCTTGAGACGAGTAAACGCTGTCTTTTCTCCCGAGACCATAAAAGTAATACGCAATCTTATGTCTTGACTTTAGCTTTGAGAAACAATTTCAGCGTTCCTTTTAATGTGAATAAAATTCCTGTCAATAGTTGGGTTGCTAATATTGAGAATTCCATAAAAAATATTGAAGATGTTGATTTAAAACTTAACATTCGGAAAACTGTCACTCAATTAGTTTCAAATCACAGTAACATAAATAAACTCAAAAATTCACGAAAATCAGTTGAGTTAGTTGCAAATTTTCAAAATGAACATGAAGATTTAATTTTTGTTAAAGCCGACAAGGGCAATCGAACCGTTGCAGCTAATAGGGATGACTGCAATAAAACAATTGAAAATATTCTTAACAATAATATTTTATATAATAATATAAAAACCAGTTTAATTCCAACAATGGAAAATAAATGTAATGACATAGTCATTAGATGGAAAAAGAAAAGATTGATTAATGATAGAGTTGGTGCAAAAGCTAATGCTCTCCTAAAGATCCATAAACCAAATTTAAGTTGGAGGTTGATTGTTTCCACTATTGATTCTCCTATTTATAATTTATCGAAATACATATCTAATATTTTTAAAAAACCTGTTTCACAAAACACAAGTTGGTCTTTAAAAAATAGTTGGCAACTTAAAGATACTCTTAAAAACATTAATGTACCCAAAACACATTCAGTAATTTCCTTAGATATTGTGTCAATGTTTGATAGCATCCCACTTGATCTCGCTCTAGATTGCATTGAGGAAAAACTCAATTTAAATCGCAATTTAACAAAAATAAATAAGAATGAATTATTAATAGCAACAAGAACAGTTTTTAAAGGTACGGTTTTTTCTTTTAATAATAAATTCTATGAACGAATATCAGGTTGCCCTATGGGCTCGCCCTTATATCCCGTAGTTTCAGATTTAGTTATACAAGAAATTGAAACTAGATCACTTGAATTATTAGACTTTAAACCTGTCCTATATAAAAGATATGTTGATGATATCATAGCAATTTTTCCTTCGGATACAATTTATCTTTTTCTAAATGTGTTCAATAGTATAAAGGAATGCATTAAATTCACCCACGAAGTTGAAATAAATAACGTTATAAGCTACCTTGATTAACAAATAATCAAAGGTCCAAATGGTGATATACTAACATATTGGTTTAAAAAGCCGTCTTGGTCTGGGCGATACATGAATTTTAATTTACACAATTTATTTTGTCAAATAAAATTTTGCTCACGCAAAATAATATTTAAGCTTTTTTACATTTTCAAAGAGGTAAGAAAATCTGAATTATTTAGGAAAGATTTCATGAGATTACATTTTTTTTAAGGTTTCTGGAAAAAGTTTAGACGAATTAGGTTTTATTTTCTAATTCTTTTTTAATTTTCTTAAGAATCTTATAAAAATCACATTCATATAAATTCAATAAAACTGAAAATACTTATTTGCCGGTTAAGAATTTACAGGATTTAATTTCAGCTTTAATTTCAGTGTTGTATTGTATTATTATTAATCTTATTTTGTATTCTTTAAAAAATAAAAAAAATAATTTTAATCGCTAAACTTCAATTAGTTATCATGCAAATTAATTCTTATATTTGTAAGGTTGAAAGAAATATTTAAAAAGTATCAGGAAGTACAAAATTAAACGAAAAAAATAACATCGGTCTCCAAATTTTTAAATTCGAATATTTCTGGTTACCTGCAAAATATCGAATTGATATTTTTATCGTTGCTCTAAATTTCAAAGTCTTATAAGATTTCGTTTAGAACTCTTCCGGGCAGTATGTGTGGGTGCAAATGGGGGGGGGGGGTCGACTAGCAGAACCGAAAGTTTTGACACAATATTTTTGTAAATTTTGAAACCATACAAATTTTGAAACTTTTATGTTTTTAATTCTTGAAATTGTGTTATTGTAGAACGCAATAACGCTTTTGGAACTGAAGAATAACTTAAAGAAATTTGAATTTTTTCCTAGGCCTTTACGTGTCACAACTTCCCACAATACAACTAGGACTTCTGTCCTAGTTGTATTATTTTAAACTATCTCCAAGAATTACAAAAGAGCCTTAAAGGAAACTTGAAAATTTGAAATAATAAACACTTTAGAAATTAATCTATTAATTTAGTGTTTGACTACATTGAAACGGTAAAAGTGCAGCATTTTACTGCGTAAATATTAAAAAACTCACAAGTTAATATTGACAGATTTTTGGATGTTTGCGGTTACTATTCAGTTCTTAAGCTTTCTTTTTTGTCAGTGTGAATAAAGTAAACAAATCGTAAAGTTTTACGCAGTGAACAAGATAAGATGTCTAACTACTTTATGAAGCCGTACTACATTATCAAGTTTGTTTTTGATAATTCTATTGTCATGAACTTGAACTACCTTTTTTATTTTTTCCTTGTACTTTAGAATTTTAAAAAAATCGTGACCATGAAATAGAATAAAATGTTCTATTACATTTATTGCAAACATTCTCAGTTATTATTGTTTAACTTATGATAATTCCAATTTCGTATTATTTCTAATAAAAATTCTAATTGCTTAATTTAAAATGCATTGCTCGAATTTAAGAACTAATTAGCTCTGAACAATCGCAAAACCCAATTTTTCACATATAGTGTATTTTCGGGATCTGAACCAAAACAGACTTATGGGGAAAAATTTAAAAATAGATTATTTATTATTATGATATGGATATATGTGAAGAGAATTATTTAGTTTCCAATTAAGTAACCTAATATTGTTGATTCTGAATAAGATTCTTAAAAATTACAATTTTTTTATGAGAAATACTTGATAAACTTTATGGCGCTTTCGGAGCTCTTGAAATATCTGGAAAATCTGGAATTGTCACGAAATTTTACATATGTGCTTATTTTTTCAATTTTCCGATTATAATTAAGCAAACATTCTTTATTGATTAAAGTATCTTTACACATTTTGATATTTCACTATTTTGTGGAATTTGTTTTGTTATAAATGAATCATTTTTTAACTCAAAACTGCACAATTTTTTTTTGTAAATACATCTATTCTAGTTAAATATGCATCATCTGACACGAAAACTCATTACTTTTTCCGGCAATTTGTTATTTACTGCGAAAAATTAATGCTTTTATCTTAAATATAAACTATTCCATTTTTGGTTGAAAACAGATTTTTTCAGATGAAAATTAAACTATTTGGTTGAGAATCAATTTATTTTGTTATAAAATCATCTTTCTTTTAGAAAATTAATAGCTTTGGTTGAAATTTCATCTACCTATTTAATAATGTAATATTTTCACTGTAAAAGATGTGAATTAAAGAGGTTTAAATTGAAAGTTGATATAGTACGCACATTAAATTTACCTATATCTGCACTATATATACATTTGGCTATAGAGCTCAAATTTATTCATGAAGAGTGACGATAAAACAGGTTGTTTTTTAGCCTTTTTGGGGACCCGTTCATTTTCCAGAACGGGTAAAAATTAAAAAAGGTAAAATTTCAGAATGGTTTATAATACATAATGGTAAAACATAGAAATACCAATAGTCGAAAAGAGGAATAAATCAGAAAACCAAAACTCTAAATGGGATTTATTCGGAAAGTAAAAAAATTCGAAATAGTAAATAAATGTACCTATTAGCAGATACATAATTGCAACATGTAAAATTGTTAGAGTTTAAGTAGTTTTACAATAGATTTGTTTTATTAGTATAACAACAAAAATGTTTTTTAGGAGATTTTTCGAAAAAGTCATAAAGAGTTAAAAATAATAGAAAATAAGAAAATCACACTAGCAAAGCAAGACTTTTTTTTACGCATTTACAGTCTGGTCTGGTCTAAGTTTGGCGCTGATCAACTATCGAAGATCAACAATTGGAAGTCCGTTCTGGAAGATCTGGCCTGGCCTAGACCTAGTGCTAATCAGCGAGTCAAGATCAACAATGTTCAATTTGCTTTGGGAGATCTGTTATGGCTCAGACCTGTCGCTGATCAAGTATCACAAACCATCATTAAACCAATAGCTCGCAGCTGACTAGCCCATACCTAGCGGATGACTAGACGGTCAGGCGTAGGGCTAGCCAGAAAAAGCGTCACACTTTTGGGCTGGCCCAGGCCTGACCATCTGGTCAACTCTCTGATTTGAACCCTCGCAGTCTGGTCTGGGCCACACTAGCACCTGAACATTTTTAGACTTGGGAATTAGTGATATATTCTATTTTTTAATTTTTTTCTTCTAAATCCCCAATTAGGAGTAATTTTTTGAAATGAAGAGAAATAATCTGTAGAAAGGGAAAAATTAATGTATTTACCGTCTATTGTAAAATAATAGGATGTCCCTCTCAAACGAAAGTCCCTCCCCTCTCTACCGTTTTGATACCAGCGCCAATGTTTTATACGATGGCCGTAAGGGCCGTAAGTAACGTGTAAATTACAAAAGTGCTTACAGTTCGACCTTCCTGACAACGTGGTCGACCAGAACACCATAGGCGACTTTATTTTTATTCGTCAGCATCATAATCTGAATCATCGGATATTCTCTGGATCCATAATTCCATTCTATCTGGACTAAAAATACCCGTAAAATGTTTTTAGGTGACCTGGAAGCCTTCGATATCGCCTGTGACGTATCTATCTAAGTCGAGCTTTTTGTTTACCATATAGAGCCCCTTGTATTGACTATCGAGGGTCACAAATGAGGTGTACTTCGCTGACTCCTCCGCCACTGAAACGGGGTGAAAATCGTCCTTGAGGTTAAGGCTTGTGTACCATGATTTACCCTGCAGACGGTCTATCTGATCTTCGAAACGAGGCAATGGATAGTGATCTTTGAGAGTTATTTTGTTTAAAGCGCGGCAATCTACACAGAGCCGAAAATCACCATTCTTTCGCTTAGTTAGAACAACGGGACTACTATATAGTGAATCGCTAGGCCTAATTCTCCCATGTTCTAAAAGGCAGTTCACGATCTTATGAAACGCTACTTTTTCCGCCCAAGACAATCTCCTTGGTGCAAAATTAAATGGTGTATCCGAAGTTACATTGATTTTTATTTCATAATTAACCGGTTCAGTTCTAATTTTATCATTAAGGTAACTTTTCAGCCAGTGTGACAGCTGTGACTTAATTTGGAATGGAATACGATCAACATTATTTAGTACCGCATCTAACTCGTTAGGTCTTTCGATTACGTCTATATGCAAAATTTCGTTAACTTGTTCATCAACTAGCGATGCTGTGTTTTCGAAAGGCAAATATTAATGGGTAATGGCCGTACCTTCTAGTATAGTTTTCATACCAGGCGCCCTTGTGAAATTTCTTAACGCGGCGTAAGACATAGTCGAGTCTGGTACTACAGCGAATCGGGCCTTAAATAAATTACCAGGCAAAGTGTCTGCATAAATTTCTGTATCAATGTAACCAAAAATTATGAGGGGCGATTTATTTAATCCCCCGACATTTTTAAGATCAACATTTTCATTAAAATCGCAGTTTGAAAAATATTTATTATACGTACTTTTTTTTAATAGACTTATAGCGCTGCCGGAATCTACAAAAGTTTTTACATACCTTTTGACGGTCCTTAACCTCGCTAACCTGTACATAGTAAGCGTCGTCGTTAACATCGTACGATTTGCTGCCACTTATAGATGTCGTCTTTATTTCTTCGATGTGCTCCTCATCTTTTCTTCCCAGTAGTTCTACCAGTGCTGTCGTACTGTCAGGAGCTTGGTGTCTAGTGGAGTTTTTCTGCACCGAATTTGACTTTGATGTACTTGATAGTGAGTTGGGGCAACTACGATATTAATGCCCCATACTTCCACAGGTAAAATACGAACCTCTCTCCCGACGAGAATTTAGCTAATGTCTCGACCTGATCAACAACGCCGCCTCTCGGAATACGCTTACACTGATCTTCAGTTACCAACGTGCTGAATTCCAAAAATTCGTTGAGCGTCTTAAATTTTGATCCCAACATTTAAACTTTTAAAACATAGTCGTGACACCATGAATAATATATTCGATCTTACCCTGTCGGCAAATCTCAATTTCGTCATTAGCTTTAATTTGTTGAAAAAGTACGTTGAGAATTTTTCGCCCGCTTTCCAGAATCGACTCTCCATTTTCTTGATCAGAGAAACGTGGCTCTCATGAGATACGAACATTAGAATGAAGGCTTCCTTCAATTTATCTCAGTTTTTGGTGATGGTTCCCTCTGTATAATCATATCAATCCCTGGCTCAACCTTAAAGCTGTTTGTCGCCAAAACCTTGACTATTTGGTCGGAGACGCCGTACGCTTCTTTAATCTCGTCCACTCTAGCGATCCAGATCTCCACATCTTCTTCGGAATCTGTTCCAAAAACAGGTATCTGACTGCCGATATCCTTGTAGTCTAATGGTCTGGGCTCTGGATATTGCTGATGAGACGGCCTTGGTAGATTCGCAGCCTGTAGCACCGCTCGGGTGATTGCTGCAATGATAGATTCTATGTCGATTCTACCAAGAAATTCCTGTTCTTCTTCATTGAGTAGACCATTCTGCTGATTCTCATTAGCCCCATCACCACCACCGTTATTTTCACCACAAGCCATTTTTTTCCGATTCGAAAAAAAAACAACCAAACAAAATTCTGCTTACTATCACGAACACGAGGCACGCATGCTGCGAATAGTATTTTTTTTTAAATCCGTCTATAACCCAACAAGCCGCTTGCGCGCCCGTATTCCACTTAAAACTGTAGGAAGGGGAAAAGAAATGTAGTTATCGTCGACTTTAAAATAATTAGAATCGTATATTCACATATAAAGAAACGTACAGAAAGCGATCCAAGTAAAGACGGCGTATCGTCCCGGAATCTTAAACGAAAATCCCTCTCCAACGGAAGTTCCCCCTCCTCCTTTCCGTTTCGATACCAGCGCTAATGTTTAATACGATGGCCTTAAGGGCCGTAAGTAACGTGGAAATTACAAAAATGCTTACAAAAAGTTATGCTAATTTTTCTTATCTGTCACATATATTTATAATTTTTCGCCAGGTCGCTAGGAAGGTCCAAAAAGTAGCTTAGCGTGGCGTCACTCTTTTAATTAACTTAAATAAAAAATTTTTTTTTAATACATTTTTTTTAATTAAAAAAAAAATAACCTTACCTTATGAGTTCACTGATTTTTTTTAACTTAGGATCTTTTTTTGTCAAAAAAATATTTAACTAAAACTTTTAAAAATCAATAAGGCGAACATAAAGTACGTTTATTTACTTCATTCGAGCAGTATTTTCGCTAAAAATTATTTTTAACGAAATTACAGGGGACCATTTTTTGCACATTACCTTGAAATTGTTTGAGCCTAAGATTTTTTTATATTTAAAATATCAGCCAGATCCAAAAAAACTTATGTGAATGTACTCGTTATTTACTATCAGGACTTGCATTTTATGAAATTTAAAAACCGATATTTTACATATAAATGAAGTTTTTATGTTCAATAATGTCAAGCTAAAAAGAAAATATTTTTTAAAAAGGTTAAGTGAATAATAGTAAAGAAGTAATCTAGTAAAAAATAATCTTAAGTACATGTGTTGACCTTCTAAGAGCTAACAGTTTTTTGAATATAATGTTTTGTAACATTTCTTTCCACTTTTTAAAACAAAAGGGGAAACAATGCCCAACATTGTGCTCCAAACATGGTAAGAATAAAATTTTACTACGTTACGTACCTTAAGTCAGCTTTAATCAGCGGTAGAGGGATAAGTGGAGGCGAAAGGGCTACAGATTTGTTTTTGTTATAAGTTAAATAAACAGTAAATTTATTTTAAACTATTGGAGGTTACATAGATGCTTTTTTCTAACAAAGAGAAAGAAACCAGAAGGGTCATACTTATGTTAAAGTATTAAGAGTAAGGTTGAAAGCTCAAAAATAAAATGTATAGATATAACCCACGCTGACCGGTCGACATTATTTCCCGAACAATCAGAGAAAACTCACTGGCCGCACAAAGTTCTTATATTATACGAAATTTATTATTAAACTAAATAAGGCTTACTACTAAAATTTTTACAACATGTTTCCCATTATCGAAATCTTATTTTTCCCCCACATTACTAATGAAATTTCTCACATTCTAAACAAACGGGTTCATACCGCACAAAATAATCACACTACTCACAAAGAAAACTCAAAAAGAAGAAAATGAAACTTATAGGAAGGAAAGATTAAACGCCTACCTGGTCCGCAGTGATCACAGAGTCAGTCCTTAATTCAACTCAAAATCTGACGAAAATGGACTCTTCCAACTTTAATCTCCAAAATCCAATTCGATCAGAACATACACCTACGTCGATGGTCGACACGAGACTGGCTAGCGTCCTGCTGCTCTCGGCTGCCCCACTTCCATCGGTCCCGCCAGAATTGTTTGCCAGCCGGTGCTGCCCTTTTTTCCTCCATATCCGGTGGTTACTTCCGTCTACTTAACTGAGTTGTCTCTCGAGCAGACCGGCAAGATGGCTACGTTCGTATGTTTTGACAGGGGCTGGGTGGAGTATGGCCAACTACATAGTATGGGCTATTAATGATTCTTGGAATGTGAGAATCATTAAGTTGGGGCGGGGAAGTATCGATGGGTGTAGTGGTGGTGTGCCGGGTAGTGCCGGTCCTCTCAATCGGTAGACAGGCCGGCTTGTATACTGGTGTTAATTGCAGGAGATATAATTTTCAGCAGCAGTGTTTCTCCCTGCAGGATTTTCAAAAGGAAAGACTAAGGGATCTCCAGGCCCGGAGCAGGTTGTTCAGCCCTTATCCCCTTACCTCCAGGTATCATGTATTACTCATTTATCAGGTAATCTACTACACCTATTTGTCCTTGCAAACTTAAGCTTAATATACAAAATATACAATATTTTTAACATACAAAATAAATAATACGTTCATTCTCTCGTACAGCATTCCTTAAATTACATTTAACATTTAACATTGTAAGGTGGCTCTTCTACCCCTTACAATAAGCAACCCCTAGTACTGATGCGAGGATCGGGCCCAGCATCCAGGCGCGTAGTAAAGCACAGCCGCGAACCTCACGCCCACACTTCTCCGCGAGGCGCGGGAGCGTGAATAGGAAATCCCCTTTAAAAAGGGGATATTTGGCCTGATCTGGTATTGGGGGGCTCGCTGGAGAGCGAGAGTAAACTAGTTTCACACTAATCTCAGGGCTAAGATTAAAACCCTCAGTCCCTGAAGCTAAGGTAAACTTATTCTCTGTGACAATTATCGCGTGGACTGGGTGGTTCTACCTCCTAGCTCTGATGTGAACTCACAGAGGTACGCACTCTCTCTCGGGTAGCAGATTAGGGTATAAGGACTCTAGCATAGTCATCCTCGCCGAAGGACTTTGTACTTTCGCTAGAGAAGACTAAAGAGAAGTCTTCGAGCTTGGCTCCAGCTTCATTTAGCTTTCTCAAAATATAGCAACACTGAATTCGAGAACGGGCGTGGGAATTGTATCCCCACTAACCAAGTTAAGACTCAGTGAAACTATCTTCAAAGTATAAAGTATCTGGAGTGATTCGATCCTCGATACTTAGGTTCTTAGCGACTTACATGTAAAAAGAGTGTCGGCTCTTAAATAACCAATGTTCATAAAATTGTCCGCGAGATTAATGTAAAGAGTACCGACTCTTAGTCAACCGATGTATTTAATCTTTCACGACATAAATGTAAAGAGTACCGGCTCTTAGTCAACCGATGATTTAAAAAAAAAAAGACTTAGAAGCCTCGAAGCTAAAACGTCCCACGAAGAGGACCAGAAGTTAGAATCGTGATCTGTTTTATGTGGAAACGCATGTAAAGAGAAGATAGAATAAATGGATTGTATTACTAAAAATTACCATCCTTATTTCTTCTCCGAGTACTAGTTATATTTTAATATACGACAGGCAGAGAAACTTTCAACATTAATTATTTGATAAATTTAGCCCGTGAAACAGGTGGGTAACCACCTCGTTCCATTTTGCTCGATAAAAAAAAATTATCGTGATAAATATAAAAACTATAAGTCGTAGGATAAACTCGTGTAGAGTGGTTTTGCGTATCTTAATGAAAAAATAATTTTTTTTCTTGTGTGTACGTTCCACACAATACTGCTAATCCTAAGATAAGAGGGATTGAATTCAAGAAAAAAATTTATTTGCCCTTAATAATCAATCTTTATTTAAAAAAACTATACAATTAAAGTTGCTGCGCGAGATAGATTGAGAGTAAATTACAAGTAATGTAACTGTCGACGGCTAGATACCGGACACTACTGACTCTTTAAATCGCGGAAAATTGAGTCGGTAATGGCCGTACCTTACAATGATGCCAATAAGTTAATAAAGAAAATAGAGAAAATTCTCAAATTTTACAACGCCGAATGTTTGAAGGTGATCAACTTATGTTTTAAAGTACATTGAAACCCTTCAATAGCCCTACCTTCTATAGCCGTTCCGAGAAATAAAGCCGCGCAGCAGGTAGGTATAACAGGAGCTGCACATCTCGGTTAAATTTTTGCTGTTCTGTTGAAAATTGATCTTATTTTAGGAAATTTACATTTCTGTTCAAATTTAAAATTTTGATGTTGAGAAGATAACTCAAATACTTCTGAATGAAAATATTTTGTTATGGTATTTTTACAGGAGGGAGAGAAGGTTTTAGCATGTGCCTATAATCCGTTACGTAATTTAAGTACAGTCCCCAAACTGATTGGTGATTATCAGCGAGGGCGAACAAGTAAAGCTTTAGCAGGAACCAGGGCTCCACAGTGTCATAAAGGTGAACAAAATTCGATAGACAGATTATTTACAAATCAAGCAAGACGAGCTTTTAAAAAAATCCTTTAATTAATTCCGGAGTAGATCCAGCTGCCGAAAAGATTTGCTCTTTGATGCAGAATGTTCAAACTTGTTTTTTGTTCAATAATCTGTGTGTAGCGATAAGACGCTGGTATTTTAACATATAATTTTTATCAGATAATTCGATAAGATATAACCAGTTTAGCCATTAATTACCTTGGTTTTTTCATTTATTTCTTCTAACAAAAAATGGTCATTCATTTAAATATAAGAACTTTTCCAAACCTAATAAGAAACACAGTCAGAAAATTTTTAAATGCCAAAAACATGGTTAAAATTAATATTTTTCGCTGTTATGAATTTTAATATTATTGATAAAAATGTTTTAAATTTGCAATAACATCATTTATAATATTTTAATTTTTAAAATCATAGAAAAACTATTTTCTTTCAGGTATATGACAAAAAAACCGCAATCCTCTCGCCTTGCTTCACGTTCATTCATATGATACAAGTATAATCATATTACAATAATAATCAGATAACCAAATAACCAAATAACCAGATATATTCAGAAACAATAATAATTATAAAATAATTTCAATAAGATTATTTGCCCTACTAAAGAACAATGGAAATGATATAGTATCAAACAAAATTTCTATTTTAAAAAGTTATCATTATTATATCGAGGAGACAATAACAATAATGATGTTTAATAGCCTACAATTACACGAAACATAAGCATCCTAATTTATGTTCATAATTAACCTAGTAAGCTCGAAATATTACAGACTCAAAATATAATTTGAATTGTTGAGCCAAGCCTGCCTTAGTGGACATGCTTACTTACTTTAATAAATTTGGAGATTATAAATGTAAAACGAGAAAATTACAATAAAATTTAAAGTAACAGAAAGAAGGAATTAGAATAAAGAAAAATTAGAGCATTTAAGAACATATTGGCATCAATCAGGTTAAGCTTGACTCACAGCAAATGCTTGGGTACACAAAAGATGAAAATTAAAGAGCTTTGCAGGGACAAATACCGGGGGTAATCTCGGCATGAAAAAAACTTGAGATCGGCAATGTTCAAATAAATGATCACTGTTTTATTTTACCTTTACCGATCTTTAATTTTCTTTTACTGTATGTGATATTAACCACAAACTTAAAAACTTAAGCGCTTTTTACCTTTGTTTTTTTTATTGAATCGTCAAGTACCCATGTACAGAGCAAAAGCAATAGCAGTGGGCAGGCAAGGGTCTTTGAGAAAAAATTAAGAGAAAAAAATGGAGGTTTTTCATATCTTTTTAATCTCTAAAAAGAAACTGATGCAAGACGCCACCAGCACCAAAATATCCAAAAGGCTTCAAGTCTGATTTTATGTAATCATTTGCTTGGAATGACGGTTTGCATTTTCCAAAACATCCTGGTAATTTAGAAAAAATATATTAATTAATTAATTTAAAGACTGAGAAACCCTCTTTACTTGAATTTTTTTTGTATACAATTTTTCACCATTTAAAAAAGTTATTTTTACAGACAACATGATCAAAATTTAATTAACATTACATATGATTAGGTAGAAATTTGATTTTTTTGTACGACATTCGTCTTTTAAATTAAAAAATAGTTTAAAAAAAAATGTAAAAAATTTTACATTTTTTTTTGTTTGATTTTGATTAGTTTTATAGATACTTACATTACTTGGTAAAAAATTTATCTTTTTTTAATAAGATGCACTTTTTAAATTGCAATATAATTTCAAAATAAAAATGTAAATAGTACATTTTTTGGGTCAAGCTGATGTTTCTTTGTAAAAATAATATTAAAATGTCTGTATTTTATTTCAAAAATTACCTTTTTATGAAAGACTTTTGTGCTTGCGTTAAAAATTAAATTTTGTTTTAAAAAACTCTTGTTTTTAAGTATAAAACGCAAACGTTCTGTATCAAATTCTTTTTTTGGCTGAAAAATTCAACAAATTGGCAATATTTGGTAAAAAATTAAATTTTGTTTGTGTAAAATTGGTGTTTAAATTTCAAATAATTTTTTTAAACGAAAAATTTTAGTTCACCACCTTGGGGGCTGGGAAGATTCACCTTTCTTAGTTAAAAAATTAAGCTAATTCTACTTTAATAAAAATTTAATTATTTTGTTATGCATCTTTTTGAAGATTCGTCTTTTTGCCAGAAAATTATTATTCTTATTTGAAAATTTATATTCTTGGGGCAAAAATTCAACTGATTTGTAAAAAATTCTTCTTTTTAGCTTAAAAAGTAAAAAATTGAGTAAAAATTATATTCTTGTTTATCATATTTGTATTTTAAATGGACAACATATCTTTTCAAATTAAAATCAAAAATATTACACTTGCGGTAAAAATTTATAATTTTAAGTGAAGAAATTAAACTATTTTTGTTTTGACATGTATATGATTGGATTATTCCTAGTGATTGCAAATTTTCCATTTTTTATAAAAAGTTTATCTGTTTGTGATAAAAATTAATATTTTCTAATATTTGTTCTAGATTGTTTTCTACTTATTTACATTATCATTCTTACCAGTCTGAGTGACTAACTTATGTCCAACGAATTCTCCAAGTGCGTGTGAATGCCCTTTGCGGAACAGATAATTACCATCGGGAATATCTTTTAGAGTCGCAACTGGTTATAAATGAAAAATAGAGTTATTAATAATTCAAAATTTTTTTAAATCATTAACTTAGAAATAGTCACGATGGGAAAGATAGTTTGGCGCACCTAAAAAAAATGGCAAAGAAATAGCGAGATTCTGTAATCATATTTGACCAAGAGCGGGTCCAGAAAATTTGTCTGATGATGCGATTGTGAATTTTCTTCAAAGAATGTACGTGTACTTAGGGGCGCAGGAGGGGATGGGGCAATTATTTTATATGTCTTTTGAAAGTTACTGTTTAGCTGAAAATTTATCTGTTTTAAAGAGTCATATTTACAGTCATTACATTTGTTGCAAATTTATGCAGTTTAGTACAAATTCAACATTTTGATACAAAACTCATGTATTTTGTTGAAATTTCTTTTTTTGTATCAAAAACCAATTATCTCAACACTCCATAAAATTATGGTAAAAACTTTTTAAAATTTCATAAAAAATAAAAAATCCTAATTTCGATCGCATAAAAATATAAAAAATTTTAGTTTTCTATAAACAAAAGTCATCTGCTTAAGTATGCTAAATTCAAAAATGTTGCATACTAGTGTTACTCAAAAAAATTTTATTCTCGAATTTTAAATTGTTTACTCATTAAGTATTAGGAAATGAATAACACGGAAGGTGTATGTACGCTTTATCTGGCTTATACACATATAAAAAAATACGTTTTTGTTTTCAGCCTATTTTTAACTTTCAAAAAATTTCAATTACATTGTTTTGTACAATTTAAAGCCTTTCAAGCAGTCTCGTTTCTTTTTTAGCTTGCCAATTTCTCATGTTTTTCATTTCTATAGACTTCTTGAAAATTAATATTTACAGGCTTAAATAAATTCTGATATTTTCACGTAACTGGTATTTATAAAATAGTATATTATTAAATAATAACATTTAATGAAATGAATGAAATGAATAAGTAAGAATATTTTCTTTGGAATAATAAAAAGTTTTCATAATGGGTGGTACCTTTTCGAATCATTCATCTTTTTTCCCTTTTCCTCGTTTTTTTCTCAAATATGAACTAAATTAATATAACCCAATAAAAAAAATTGAATCATATTTTTGCTACATAATTTATCTAGAATATTTTATTCATATTCCGCGTTTTATTTTAAAGAAAAGGTTTTAAAGTTTAATTTAATTCACCTAGTATTGACGATTCTGAATAAATGTATAAAAACGTATTTTATTTCTTGTGGATTATACGTGTTGAGCTTTTTGCGGCTTACACCATAATGTCCTAATAATGCATCTGGGCCATCAATTAAAAAGAAAAAGACAACCGGTGACGTGTTAGAAAGAATTCCCTGATTTTTGGTCTACATTGTATTATCCTTTTTAAATTATGGTACTCACTTTTTGTGGAAATTTGGTCAATTTTATATATTTGACCACCATAGCGAAGTTTAGTAAGCACGTTCATATGAAAACCAAATGTGGCAGCGTGATCAACAATATTTGGCAATCTCACCAGCGTAGGAGGAGGCGTTTCCACGTAACTTGTAGGTGGAGATCCATCCTCAGAAATTGGTGGCAGATTCATTGACCTTGATACTGAAAGCATAAATATATTTATATTTTATTGACGAATTTGTTTACATGAACTCTAAATTTTACTTCTATATTTTCATTCTAATCAGAAAAGCTATTAGATTTGTGTAAAATTTCACCGCATCCCCAGTTTTTGTCCTCCCTCCTAGTTTTAAGACACCCTGGATCCGAAGAAAAGGTTTTTACGAATTTGACTGCATGTCTGTCCGTCTGTCTGTCTGTATGATTGTATGTCTGTGCCATTGGGATTTTGTAGGGGGGGCTGGTTTTTGTTACTGGGACCCCAAGCCGGACAATCCAAAGACTTGCGTACTGGCTAATGGTGTCAACGTTGTACCGCTGATTGAGATGTGTTCCCGGGATTTAATACTGATAGCCATGTATCTTAAAGGAACAGGAAGGCTAGTCAAGGGATCGGGTTACTTTCCATATGACAGCGATAACAACCCACCAGTGGAGGTACGAGCACTGGTGGAATATTGTAGGGTAACGGGTCTTCCTTTTCTTTTGAGGTGCGATGCTAAGTCACACCACACTTTATGGGGCTACACGGACGTCAACGCAAGAGGTAACGATCTAGTGGAATACCTAATCACTACTGATGTAGGTATTCTTAATACGAGGAAAACCCCGACATTTCGTAACTTGGTCATGGAGGAAGTCATTGACATTGACCTCTGTACCGATAGTTTTACAGATAACATCAAGAAGTGGATATTGAGAAAGAAGCAGAGGTTAGCAAAAGAGAAGACGAATACTCCGATGCAATTAAAGCCAGATGTGGCCCGAATAGGCCCAAAACGGCGGCTAGCCAACCAGATTTTTTTCCTGGCTAAGTTTAGATAATCCCTGAAGTCCTTTAGGCCTCACAAACCTCCTAGTCCAGATAACATATATACAGTCTTCTTACAGAGGGCTGGTGCGATCATCATAGGGCCGATTGTGAGCCTAGCTATGGTTAGTCTGATTTTCGCTTCTGTTTCGGCGGCATGGAAAGGTACGAGAGTAGTTTTTATTCTAAAAGCAGGCAGGCTCGGGGATACTTTAACCAAGAATGAAAGTCCTATTAGTCTTACATCTTTCCCACTGAAAATTGTGGAAACACTCGTAGACAGATACATTCTCGATAAGGTCTTGTCAAGTAGGCCACTTCACAATAGGGCTGCTGATTTTAATAAGACGGCCCTAATCAGAGCAGTAAACGTAATTGAAGAGCAACTGGAACAGAAAGGTCTTGCAATTAGAACCTTCATGGACATCTAAGGAGTCTCTAACTAAATCCCTGGAAAAGTCACAAGGGCAGCCACGATCGCACACGGTGTGCCTATTCCAGTCATGAAATGGACCTGCTGTATGTTGACCAAAAGTAACCTAACTAGGACTAAGAATGATACTACTTTATGTGAAACCGTTGACTATGGATGTCTGCAGGTAGGTATTTTATCACCCCCGATATGGTGATTGGTTGTGTATGAACAGCTTCATCTGCTTTCGAGTCAAGGCTACCACGTTATAGGCTATGCGGAGTAATAAAGCAAGCGCTGAACACAGTAGATTCATGGTGTAAGGAGACTGGACTGTCAATCAATCCGAGTCAGACGCACGCAGTTGTATTCGCCAGAAGTTGTAAGTGGGAAACCTCAAGTACATTGAAACTCGCAACAGCAACTGTAAATCAGAGAACAAGCCAAATATCTAGTAGTCATTCTGGGTAAGAAACTGCCATGCTTCGAGAACCTAGAAAACAAGTGCAGACGAGCCATAGGGGAAAAAAGCGATACTGCTACCTAGGCTTATCGATAAAGCGGGGGTCTAGTGAAGCTGGGTCGAACTGTCCACTGTGGAGGAGACCGATACTGAGCACGCTGAAGGACAAAATATCCACTCGTTGCAACCTCTTCGACAAGAAGTATCGTATTATCCTTTCCACGAAAGACCAATGCGTTAACGGTGTGGCAAACCTGCCCATTGACGGAGAAAACTATTTTACAGATGGTTCCAGGAACATGAAGAATGCAGAAGCTGAAGTATGTCTACGAAAAGGGCTATGGGGTCACTCCTAAGGCTTATAAGGGGGCGCAACGGGATCACCCAAGCGTCAGACGATTTGACGGTCAATTTAAATAATGAAAGGAAAGTAGTGAAAAATAATTTTTGGTCTGTAGTAAAAACACTCATTTGACCCAGTTTTTAAAAAACTTCCACTTTACCCCTTTCATCCCTTTCTTCGCCTAAATCCGAATTAAATTAATTGAAGCCTAATAGCAGTATTAAAATAT
The DNA here is from genome assembly GCA_010014905.2 of Druon quercuslanigerum. Taxonomy (NCBI): domain Eukaryota; kingdom Metazoa; phylum Arthropoda; class Insecta; order Hymenoptera; family Cynipidae; genus Druon; species Druon quercuslanigerum. The sequence continues at coordinate 23,260 of JAAAKG020173764.1, forward strand.
TTTTAGTTAAAAGTAAATCATTTTTTCTCATTTTTCCTTTGCTGATAGTTTCTCTTTTTTGGTAAGAAATTAATCTTTTTGGTTGAAAACTCATCTTTTTTGTTAAACATTCCACTGCTTTTATAATCATCATTTTATTCAACAGTAAATAATGCAACGGTTTAGTTAAGAATTTGTATTTTTAAGTTTAAAAATAATCTTTTTTAGTAGACAGTAAATGCCTTTGAGAAAATTAAATTTTTTTTTCTAAGATTCAAGTGATTATATAAAATGAATCTCTTTCTTTAAAATTCATCATTTTTGTTTAAATTCAACTGATTTTTTGAATTTGCAGTTATTTTAAAAATAATACTATTTTGTTAAAGATTCATAATTTTTTTACAACTTTCTCCCTTCGGTTATAAACTTAAATATTTTTATAAAAATTAGTTTTTTTTAGTCGTTTAGAAAATAAAGTTTAAACAAGTCTTCTTATATCGAATCCCTCGGTTTTTTAAAAATTGCATTTTGTCTTTGTTTAAACAATTTTTTTAAGCAATTTTATTTTGAACAAAATTTGTAGCAACATTTTTTTATCAAATCATTGTTAGCACCACTAAGCAAAAATAAAGTATTTTGCCTCTTGCGTTTTTTCTAACGCATAAAGCTTCTTCAATAAAAAAAAAGTATTCTGAAAAAATAGTTATTTTCAAGTGGAAAATTACACATTAAACCTGCATATTAAATATAATTATTTTTTGTTACAAATTTGAATTTCAAATTCAAAAACAGCGGCTTGAAAAACCACTGAACAGTAAATTTCATGTAGATCAAGCGATACTTAACTCAAAAATGTCGTAAATCTTAATTTTTATCAGATTTAAATTACATGATGATTTATTTTAAAATTCTAGATTGTTCTGGCTTAAAAAAGATTTAGTGCAATTTTAATTTTTTTGAATTTTAAAAGATTTATGGTTAACAAATGTTTCACGCGCCAGTAATCGTATCCATACAAACTTCTTTTATTTCTTAGAGGTCACACTGAAATAAAATAAAATTATATTCCTAATGCATTAAAATTTACTTATATTAATTATTATTAATACTAAATTTTAAGAACTTTATGGTTTAAAAATTATTTTTTAACGAATAAAATAATAAATAATTTAATAATTTATTTATTTATACAATTTTATTATTAGGGGAAAAATGGGGTTCTCTAGGATATTGATGTTAGGATCAAAGGATGTTATATTCAATACCTCGGAGCTTAATAATGGAATATCGGTGGAGAAAAAAATAAACTTCAATAATTCTTATGCCTAAAATCGAAAAAGATTTGAAGCCTCAGCGGATAAAAGTTTGATCAAGAAAACAGTTATTGTAAAGTGTGCCTAAATGCTTACACTTTGGACAAATATTTAAGAAAAACACGTTTTCTTTACCAAAGCTTTATTCACCTTGCGTTCATATTTTTCAAGGTGCCTAAATTTCAGAAAAAAATAATTTTAAATTTCAAATGCAGGCGTTTATACATACAAATTTAACCTGAATAATTTTATATCAGAAAAATTTTGTAATTGAAACTTGTTACTAAACCATTTTGATTTCGGTGCGATCAAAATAAAGCTACTTATAAGCTTAATTTTTTTGAGATTGGATGGGTTGGGTAGTCAATTATGTGAAAAAGGTTCCAAAAATCATTCAGCAAAAAATATGAAAATCGGCGGCATAAACAGCCTCACAACTTTTATTCTGAATTTTTTTTATCAAATTGATTGCTGATACCTGCAAGGTTGCACGTTTAATTCCGGCTATCCCTACTTTAAAAAAAATGTTATTAGTGAATATAATTATTTATTCCATTCTTAAAAACCCCTTATTACAATTATGCAATTTGGTGATTATTTATTTCTTATTTTTATTAAAAGTTCTGTATATCTAATTTTCTTTATCAATCGTTTACACAATTGTGCATTTTAATTATATTCTTTATTCTTCAATATTTTTTAGTATTTTCATTTTATAATAAAAAAGAAATGAAGTGTTGCATACAAACATATTGAAAATTAATAAAAAATTAAGTTGTTTTTGAAAAAGTGCAAAAAACACATAAATAATATACAGTTATCCTTAATACGTGAAAATACACTTTCAAAACACTTCTGGTTCTTGTTACTAAATATTTGTAAAATGAGTCATTGTATCAACTTTTATTTCTTGTTTGTCATTTAAGTTTTCATTTGAAACCACTTTTTCCTACTTTAATTCAAAAATGTAAATACTCGAAACTATTGAAGTATATAAAGAATTTTAATAAAATGTACCATCGTCCAAACTTGTCGTAATAAAAATGAGCAAAGGTTTTATTAAAAATAAGGAATAAATAGTTATTGAATAGCATTATTATATTAAATATTTAGCAAAACTGGAAAAAAAGTATTTTGATGAATTTTTTTTTTAATTAAGTACGATTAGCGAGAATTGAACGCACAACCTTGCGGCTACCAAACAAGCGCTCTACCAGGCAGTTTCCAACGAATCGATAACCATAAGTTCCCAATTTTTAATATTCAGTTTTTCTCGTTAATGCGTCAAAATTGCGTCTTCTTGATTTATTCGAAAAGTCGTATTTTCTAGTTAAAAATTTGCATATTTTGTTTCAAAAAGTTTTTTTCATAGAAAATTAAATTTCTGGTTTAAAAATTCATTTTGCAGATTAAAAATTAATTTTTTCCAAAAAATGCAGACCTAATTGTCTCTTTGTAAGGCAAGATAGTTATAAACAATTTTTGTCAAGGAAATATGTTTGTCGGATTTTTTAAATTGAGACTCCGGATTCTATAACCGCGCATAAAATTCGCCTAGCCGCTTCAGGCCGCTCGAGTTGGCCCCTATTGACTTGAAAATCATTTTTCGAAAATTCAACTTTTTAAAAAATCACTTTTACCGTTACTATAAAGAATTAAAAAAAACTCAATTTTTCAGACCAGCAAATTTACTAAATATTTTGACTTCAACTCGCTCCGAAAGACAAAGTTCTTTATATTTTAAGCTAAAAATTAAACACAATATCCTTAAAACTGTGTTTAAGATAATGTGCAATTTTAAATTGATATATTTTGTTATATAAAAAAGTTATACATTTTTTTGGTAATCAGTATGAAAATAACGTTAGACAATTTTCAAACGCTTCGTTTATCGAGGAAATTTTGAGAAAGCCCAAGCTTCCAGCAATGATAATGCTTAGTAGGATATAATTAAGTTTTCTGTAAAGTTTTACCCTAATTGAGTTATTTTTTAACAAAATAGGAGCATTTTAATAGCATTGATCGAGTGATCGAAATGAAAAGAATGAAGAAAATAATCTTCAAAGTCAATAATTTATTTTTTATTCACTTTCATAAGTGTTGAAATATTTATCGTCTTAAAGGAAGTGTGCGTACAAATCCCTTGTTTTCCTTTGCTTTGCTAATATTATTAGCCCTTTTTTCTTTGTTTCTATTTATTTTTCTACCTCTAGTTAGAGTTTCTAAAAAACTCAAAATTTACTTTTTTAGTTATTTATTTTCAATATTTATAGATTTATTTGCTTAGGAAACAAATACAATGTTCTCTAAATTTCAAGAGACGCGTTATACTTTGTCCGCTAATCTTAAAAATAAATTGAAGATGCCCTCGCTTTTTGTTTATATTATATTTCTTATATACGCCTATTTCAAGGACATTGTATAAAAACATAGTTGTATTCTAACGGGCTAAATAGCGCGGTGCAACCGGGCTCC
>JAAAKG020173774.1:0-27019 GCA_010014905.2 Druon quercuslanigerum
ATAATCACAAGAATAGGGGATTCATATGAGAATACATTTTTTAAATAAACTTAATAAAGTTTCAATATTTAATTCAATATGAAATGCTTTAAATTTATAAAATTACAAGAATCTTGCATTTTCTACAAAATAGTTGTATTTTTAACCAAAAAACTCAATTTCTAGCCCAAAATGAAATAGGTAAATTTTCTTTTGAAAATATAATTTCTAATAATAAAATAAAATTTTAATAAAATAGTAAAATTTTTGACCGAGAAATGAATTTCCAGAAAAAAACTGAATTTGGAAATAAGTATATAGACTTTCGACGAAATACTGGGATTTTAAACAAAGAAGGCAATGTTTAACCAAAAACTTGCATTTTTAACCAGAAATTATAAAATTTCTATCAAAAGAGATAATGTTAAAAACTAAAAAGATGATATTTTATCAAAAGTGTTGAATTTTCTGTTAGTATAGATTTTTCTGTCAGGAAAAAAATAATCTCTACAAAATTGTTAAATTTCCAAGCCCAAAAGACCAACTTCGTTCAAAACTGATGAATTGTAAACAAAAAATTATGAATTCTTAAGACAAAAAAACAAATTTTTTAGAAGGCATGTGAATTTTGAACGAATAAATTTATTTTAAACCAAGAAAGATGAATTGTCTATCCGAAAAGATTTGAGTTTTCAATCAATCAAGATAAATTTTTTAACAAAATAATTGAATTTGTAACCAAACAGTCGAATTTTCTATCAAAAGCTTCTTAAAAAATTAACTATTTTAATTTATATTTATTTATAATTATCATTCAAATTTTATATTGCAAAATTCAATGACTTTAAGCAAACAATTTAAAATGCATGGTTTTAATATTCATGCAAAAATTTTTTTACGACTATAATGTACATAGGGGTTTGGAAAACAGGATAGCTATCTGAAAAAATTAATTTTTAATGGATCTTCGAAAGTTGTCAATTGTAGAAAATTTCGATGTGAAGTGAGGGGAAATTAATGTTGGGGGAAAAGGGAGGGAAAATTAATTGAGGAAAGTAGAGGAAATGAGGGGAGGGAAAGTAGGAGAATTAAGGAGAAATATGGAGAGAGAAAATGAGGGAATGGAAAGTAAGGTATATGAGGGGAAATCAAAGGGTTTAAAGCAGAGGAAGTAAGGTGAAATAAGGAGAAAAAAAGTAGGGGTAGTAAGGTGAATTAGAGTGGGGATTGAAAAAAAGTGAGGGGAAATGAGGGAAGGAAAAGTAGGAGGACTGAGAGTAAATAGAGAGAGGGAAAGCAGTGGAAGTAATTTTAAATGAGGGGAGGGAAATTAAAGGAATTGAGGGATGGTGAATTTAGGAAGTGACAAGTGAAGAAGTGGGAAAAGGGGAAATGAATGAAGTGAGGATTATTAGGTGAGGGGAAGTTAAGGGAAGGGGAAAGTAGCTTGGCAAGAGCAGGGTGGGGGAAGTAGAGGTGGAGAGAAGTTGGCAAGTGCATGGCGAAAAGTAAAATGAGGGAGGGGGAAGTAGGGGAATGTAGAGGGAGTAGAAGTGGGAAAGCATGGTAGGGGGATATAAAAAGGACTAAATTACGTTTACTAATTACTAATTACGTTATAAAAATGTATTTGCAATAGATATAATTATTTTCACTAAAACTATTTTTAGAAGTCAACATGGTTAAAGGGTTTTTCTTTATTCCAAGTATTTTAAATCCTACAAATATTAAAATTTATTAACTGGAAAAGAAAACTAAAGAAGTGTAGTAAGTTAAACGTCAAATATATATTTAAAAAATATTCATTTCAAATTATTAAATTCATTTTGTTGTATAATTTCAAACATTTTAAATTCATCTCAGAGTTTCATGTACTAAAACTTTCCCTAAAATCCAGAAAGATGGAAATAAAAGCATCTCGGCCAACGAACTTCATGCTGGCACATAGAATTTATAAGCTACGATTTCTTATCGATTATTATTCGTAATTATATTCAGCAGTGCGATAAAAGGAAATAATCAAGATAAAAATAAAGGAAAATTATGTTTAATAAATAGCTTTGTTTCCTTTGTGGGAGCAATTTTTTGTTGCGAAAAAATGTTTAAGGCAATGTTGCAGAGAACCAACGCAACGGGTGAAACGACATAGTGATAGCGAAAGCCAGTTTGTCCGCTTCCTCTCGGATAGCTGACGAGAAATCTTTAATCGGAAGATCAAACACTCCTATTTCTTGTCTATTCGGGTTTTTGCAGACTCACATTGACCTGTGAATGACCTTACGAGTGTATAAGTTTCTTAATTTCATGATTTATCAGCAGAAAATTCATCATCGCGTGTCAATATACGAGCTTTTAATGTACGAGTATGTTCAGAAAGTCAAAGTTCATCCTGGTATTGTAGGAAGAGACAGTAATGAAAGAGAGAGTATCAGTTTCCCTTTCGATTTATAAATTTGCCAATCCTATTCAGAAAATTAAAAAGAAGATTCGAGTAGAATCTGAGAAAGTCTTGCATCGAAAAATTTATTGTGTGTGGTGTTCAATTTAAATAAAAAATAATGTTGAGGAATTATTGCTTTTAACTTTCAAATTTTATATATTTGGAAATTTCCAGTAGTTTGATATTTAAAACAATTAGCATTTAAAAATTTTAAATTTAGAAGTACACTACCGTCGAAAATTATGAGATCGATTGACGCAAGCACTATTAAAAATCCCTGCTGGCTTTGAACCACGATAACTCAGCGAAAAAATGACAGGGCATTTTTAAAAAAAACAGTTGGAAATCCTATGAAATTCCACGTCTAATAATGTCAAACAGATTTTTTTTTGATCAGCTGAAAAGAATACAGCACGTGATAAATTTAAAAAAATCTAGATTATCTGAAATTTTGTACCTCGACTTCAACTTTTAGCATGACCTAGGAAAATTGTTGCAAAAATCTGAAACTTATACAATATAGAGCCTGAAATTTTATCTTTAATTTCAGATAAAGAAACTTAAAAAATCTTTATCGGTTCCCGAGATACGATTAAAAATGTTCAATCACATCTGAGTTGAGTTTTAGTCGCCGATCACGGTTCTCGGCCGATCTGCTGCTCGCCTCCTTCGTTGAGACAGGACCGAATAGGCCACGCATAGAGGTGGTGCTTGATTGGGACTCTCTTATAATTTTCATTCTGCTCATCAGTAATTTTTATTTTAAATTATTGTCAATTTTTAAAATTATTTATTGTTTTTTTTAATATTTATAATTATTTTAATTTAGAATTATCCCCATATTGAGGATTAAAGAAATGATGAACAGTTTTTTTATTTTTTAAAATTTTTATTAACTAGAATATTAATAAAAATGTAGATATATTGTTATGAGAGTAAACTGTTTTTTCAAAGAATTGAACAGCTAAATTCTAAATAAATTATTTATATGAAAAACACTCAAACATATTAAAAATTAATAATAATGGAATTTTTAAAATAAATTAAACATAAAGCAGTGCGTAGGTGTAATGAAAATTGTATTTTCAATCTCTAATAAGTATTTTATTATTTTCCTTTACACAAACATTTTTCTTACACAAACAACTCGCTCATTATTTAATTTTTCGATGATCAAAATTACATAATAAATAGGAAAAAGTAATATTAATATTCTAGTTGATATAAATTTTAAGAAATAAGAAAAACTGTTTATCATTTTTTATTCTTTAATATGGGGATAATTCTAAATTCTAACAATTGTAAATAATTAAAAAATCAATGGATAATTAAAAAAATTTACAATAATTTGAAATAAAAGTTACTGATGAGCAGAATCAAAAGTATAAGAGAGCCCCAATCAAGCACCACCTCTGTGCCTGGTCTATTCGGTCCTGTCTCAACGAAGGAGGCGAGCAGCAGACCGGCCGAGAACCGTGATCGTCGACTAAAACTCAACTGATATACGATTGAACATTTTTAATCGTATCTCCGGAACCGATGAAGATTTTTTAAGTTTCTTTGGCTTAAATGAAAGATAAAATTTTAGGCTCTATGACGTATAATTTATATGTTTTTGCAATAATTTTCCTAGGTCATGCTAAAATTTAAAGTCGAGGTACCAAATTTTAGAAAATCTAGAATTTTTTTAAAAACTTAGCACGTGCTGTATTCTCTTCAGCAGATTAAAAAATCTGTTTGATATTGCTAGACGTGAAATTTCATACGCTTTCCAACTGTCTTTATAAAAATGCCCTGACATCTTTTTTCGCTGAGTTATCGTGGTTCAAAGCTAGCAGTGATTTTTGATAGTGCTTGCGTCAATCGATCTCATAATTTCCGACGGTAGTGTAGTTTTGGGTTAAAGTTATTGTTTTTCATTAAAAAGGATGCTATTATATTTTTGGGCTGGAGTTCATATTGTTTGGTTAAAAGTTCTATTATTTGACTGAAAACTTAATTAATTTGTTAAAAATGTAACTAACTATATTGTTAAGAATTAATATTTTAGTTGAAAATTCATTTCTTTGGTTGACAATTTCACTGTTTAATAAATATTTGAAAGCACATTAAAAAAAACATTAACTTAAAACATTTAAATTGTGCAACAAAATTCCACAAGAAGGCTTACAAAGAAATGTGTTCTTAAAAAAACCGTTTAAAAAAAATACTCATTGTTTCTCCCTATTTTTAAAATTATAATTTAATAGTCTCTAGTGGCAGATTACAGTGTTATTTTTATGTTAAACTTTTATGCAAAAATTATACTGTTTTCTAGAAAATTTTCGTTTTTGTTTTGAAAATTCAACAATTTGGTAGAAAATTAAACTTTTTTGGTTGAGAACTAAACTTTTTGGTTGAAAAATTGTATATTTATTGGGTTTAAGATTCAAGTTTTTTGCGGACAATTCGTCTTTTTGGATTTAAAATTAAATAATTTATTTGAAAACTCATGTATTTTGTTCATAATTCGTTTTTTTGATAGAATATAAATCTTCTCAACCAAAAATTCATATATTTGGTTCAAAATGTAACGACTTAGTTAAAAATTAATTTTTATCAATAAAAAAAATTTTTTCTTAAATTTGAAATACTTCATGCTTGGTTAAGACGTTATCCTGTATTTTGGATAAGTTAAACATTAGTCTTTTTAGATAGAACTTTCATCTTCTTAATCGAAAATGGATCTTTTAGGTTGAAAATCTAACAACTTTCTTAAAAATTCATTTTTTTTCTCGTTAAAAGGTAGTTTTTTCACCTAAAAATTTAACTAATCCATGCTTAGTTATTTATGAACGTATTTCTCTCAATTTTACAGTTATTAAAATTAGTTTACACAAATTGACTTTCTTAAATATTTGTTTCTTAAAAACGGGTTTTTAAAGGGCATACTTTTTTTTAAACCTTCTTGTGCAATTTTGTTACACAGTTTGACTATTTTAAATATATGCTTTTTTTATGTATTTTCAAAAAATTAACTCTTTTGATAATAAATCGTTTTATATTTGACTAAAAAAATAAATGTTTTAAACTGAAAATTAAACTCTTCCATTTTTTGTTAAAAATGCATATTTTTGAAGAAAAATCGTCTTTCTTGGTAGAAATTTAATCATCTTGATTGAAAATGTATCCTTTTTGGTCAAAAATGCAATCTTTTGGTTGAAATATCAACTATTGTACATGCTTCCTTGAGAATTCTTTTTTTCTGCTTAAAAAGTCTATTATTTGACTTAAAGTTGCTTCACTGTAAAAAATGTCATTAATAATTCATAATTTCAGTTAAAAAATCAACTATTCGCTTTTAAGTGAAAGTTTATGTTAAAGATTCTATTATTTTTTAGAAAATTCACCTTTTGGGCTTAACATTTCAAAAATGTTGTAGAAGATTGTTGGAAACTAAACTTTACGGTTGAAGAATTATATTTTTTGGTTTGAAAATATAACTTTTTTCGGTAGATAATTCGTCTTTTTTAATTTAAAAATAGACAATTTGATTAAAAATTTATGACTTTTGTTCACAATTCATTTTTCTCAGTAGGTTATTAACCTTCTTGGTTGAAAAATCATCTATTTGGTTGAAAATTTAACAGCCTTGTTAAGAATTCTTTTTTTTTCATCCAAAAATGAATTATACCATGCTTGGTTAAAATTTTATCCTACAAATTGGATAAGTTGGAAATTCGTATTTTCTGATAGAAATGTATAGAATATTATAATAATTGTATGAGTTAAAATTTTAACTATTTGATAGAAAATTAATTATTTTCTTGAAAAATCATCTTTTTGGGAAGAAAATAAATGATTGTTTTAGTTGGTAATTCAACTGTCTGGTTGGCAATTATTTTTTCTTGATTGGGAATTGTTTTTTCTTTTTTTGTTTCTTGAAAATAATTTTTTCCGATTTAAAAGTCCTTTGTATTCTGAAGCATTCCACTTTTTATTTCAAAAATTTACTCTTTTGTTGAAAATTCATCTTCCTTGGTAAAAAAATCATCTTTCTTGGTTAAAAATTAACTTTTTTATGAAAAGTCAACTATGTTCTAAAAAAATTGCCTTTTTCTCTTGAAAATTCCAATAATTGATTGATTTTAATTCTTTTTTGTTGGAAAAGTCGACTATTTAATTGAAAATTAATCTTTGAATGCTTTATGGATAGATTAACAGTAATGTAACGGTTACATGAAGGGAAGTTATTTTCACCTTTACGTATGTCCTTTCAGTCTCGACCAATTCTAAAATCACTTTTTTCAGCTTCTCAGCATCGCTTAATTGTCTGCTAGGAGTTAAAGCCTGAGAATGTGAGCTGACAACACTTCCGGTTGGACTAGACTTCCTGGTTTCTCCAGGCGACCTACAAATTCCAGTGACCTGTTCTGCAGTCTTTAGCAAATTTTCGATTTCGAAAGAATTTGTCCTGGATGTTGGCTTTCCGGTTCCAGCAGGAGTTGATGTTATACATTCCTGAACCAAATTTTCTTTACCTAAAATAATTCAGATGTTAAAAATATAAATTTTTGTTGAAAAATTAATTTTTCTAGAGAAAACTTTATAATTTAAAAAGCAGGAGAAATTGTATCTCTTTCCTAAAAGACGTGTATTACGAAAACTGGAGGTTCGAGTTTCAAAGAAAAAAGATTTTCTCAAAGCTCAATGAAAAAATGTATGAAATATGTGAGTTGGTATAAACAAAATAACTCTGGAATGAACATCCAATCCTTTTCCGATTCATTTCCCTGTTTTTCTCTTTTTCCGCGAATCTAAAGGGTAGTTTCATAACAGCAATTTCTAGGTACTTACAATGAGGATATCGTTAGTGGAGCGTTAATGAGGAAGGGATTGGAATCTAGGTCGCCTGTGAATGAAACCTTTTTATAATGGAGACTTGCATGTTTACGGAAACATCAAACACGTCGAAAGTAAAAATGTGTCTTTCCGCCTCTATCAATTATGCGTTTCTTCTTATCATACATTTCAGTAATTTTAAATATACACTACTTGAGTTTCAATCCAATTTAATTTACAAAAGACTCTATAAATCAATCAGAAAGATTATTCTCCTATTTTTAATGTATGTATTCTACAGGGACTTGGAGTTGTTTTAAAGGAAAGAGATGGACAAAATCGGAAAGCTTTCAAATCTATCTGAAGCTTAAAGATATTTCGAATATAATAAATATTTAAATTAAAAATCGGTAGGGTTAGAAGAAGATAGATTAAGGGGAAAACTTTGAAGATGATTTTAGAGAAGTAGGAAGAGTGGAATTAAGAGGAAGAGCAGAAGGAGGTATTCGGACGAGAAATTGAAGCAAATGAATATGAGTAAAAGAAGGGGTATGGTCGAGGATGAGAAAGAGGATACGAAGGGGGTAGAGGATCCAAGAGAAGAAGTTTGAAGAAATAGTGAAAAAATAGAGGAAATGTAGAAAGGGGATCAGATGGATACAAAGGATCTGAAGAAGAGAGTTTTATAAAACTGAGAGTAGCTTCATTAGGAAAGCTTATGGAAGGAGAAGGAGAAGAGTAGGAGTTGGATAAGGAGGATCAAAAGAAAAGGTTCAAAGAGTATAGTAGGAGCAGGCAATGTAGGACGAGGTAGACGAGTTTGAGAAGAAGGGAGGATTGTGAGGACAAAGATTATAAAGATATGAGAGGTGAGATATTTAGAAAAAAAGGAGCAGATGCGGCGGGGCTGAATTAAGCTTACACATACTGAGGTGCATGAATAGACCGAAAAGTAGTAGAAAAAATTAAGTCGGGGCGCGCCTGACCACAGAGGATCTGAATGAGGGTACACACAAAGTGGATCAGCTGAATGAATTGAGGGGCTAGTCACTCAGAAATCTTAGATTGCTGCGTTGTAAATACTAGGAGAACTCTTTGAGGAACTCTTAGTAATCTTGGAAATCTTTCACCACATTCATAGTTTTAAGATTTTCAGATTTCTCAGTGTGTAGCCCCTCGGAATGAATGGAGAGATTCTAAGAAAAAGTGAAACAAGAAGGAGTTGGATCAAGAAGAGAAGTATTAGAAGCAGGGATCATGAGGTCCAGAGGACTGGTGAGAACGGGAAATTTGAAGATGTTAGAGAATGAGGTTTTTGAAAAGGTCAAGAATAGACGTCCTTCAAATTGCAAAATAAAAACGAGAAACTTACTCCAACCAGGAGCAGGAACAATCAGGCCAGAAATCATTTCATCACTGATAACCGGTGGATCAGTGGGAGGAGGAGGACAAACCAGACTTTCGATATCGTCATTGACCCGCATAATTCCCGTGAGATCAGGAGGTTCCGTCCGCGAAGAACGCATCATCATACAAAGGGCGAGTTCCTCTTGGAGTACACTTTCCAAATACATCATGTCCAAATCGCTCACAATCGCCCCATTTATGACCATGATCTCGTCTCCTTTAATAATTCCTGCAAAAAATTAAGTTCCGCATTAAAAATTTACGATTGAAAATCATAATTAAAACGTGAAAGAAAATTGAAAACGTTTTAAACATGGTAAAAATTTCCATTTCTCAAGGTAGCAATCTATTTCCTGATGAAAACTATATTAAAATATCGCAGATGCGCTTGCATAAGCTTATCGGAACGATAGTTCATCGGAGCGAGCTTGCGTGACTGACGTGTTACTGGAGAATATGGCAGAATAAAATCAATCGTTCCAATAAGGGTACATCGCGATATATTTTCACAATGATTTTAGTTCCTAGACATAGTGAATTTTTGTTTCTACTTTTGTATTCTTTATTTACATTTTATTTGCTTTGTTTTAATGTCGAAGTTCGAGTTTTTATTACGAGGCGATGGCTTCCAATGTTATTATTTTTAATTAAAGAATCTTTACCGAGATATTTTTATTTTTATAGAGGAGAAAACGATGTCTCACCGTTTTGCATAGCCACGCTCTTATCCTCGACCCTGCTGACATAACAGCAGAGTTCATCTTGACGATCGGAATTTTCGATCAGTTCTGCTTCAACCGAGAAACCCCACATTTGGTCTAAAGTGTTTCTTTGAAGCTCTACCTGATACAGAATTTTGGCACAAACTTCCACCATCTCGTGCGTGTGCAGCTGAAATATGATTCAAAATTTAATTATAGCTTTTTTATAAATAATTTCTCTTTTCCGCTTATTAATTCTCTGCAACATTTTTTTTTATAAATTCCCCTAATTAACTTTTTTTCTTATCCTTTATTTTTTAGACATCATTTCCTCACTTTTGAACTCTTTATAGCTTCTTAATTTCAATTTAAAAAATTCTCTATTCTGAATTGGATCATGAGGTGTGAGTGGGAGAGGAGGAAGACTTTGAAGAAGAAGTGAAAGAAGTAGAAGGAATTGAATTAGGAGCAGGAGAAGGACAACTTTTGATGTAAAAGAGAATTTTAAGATGAAGTTAAAGCAGTAAGCTGAGTTGGCCAGGAGGGGAAGCAGGGTGTTAGATTTCAAGACTGTAGGGGAGCAGATATGAAGAATGAGTCTGAGTCTTTTTCGCAGAATAAGTTAGAGATGTACGAGTTGGTTAGGAGAATCAGGAGAAGAGGGAAGAAGAATATATGACGAAAGGAATAGAGTAGAAGAAGGATCTGGAATAAAAGGAGTAGGATTAAAAGAAGACACTTGAAGAGTAGGCGAGAAGCTTAGTAAGAGTTGAATGAGGAGGAGTAAGATGACCAGGATGAGCATTTATATCAGAAGGCATTTGTAGCCATTTGGAAATTCCGTTCAATTTCCGTAGAAGTTCCACTAACTTTTTGTCTGCAATTTGCAGCATGTAATGGGCACTTGTAGGTTATTGGATAGTGACAAGTCATGAAAAAAATTAGTTGGTGGTCTCCATGGTTCAATTAAAACTCAACTTCCTCGAGGAAGAATTATTTTATGCGCCTGGTGCAAATTAAATTTGTTAGGACGACGGTCCTGACCTACCCGAGTCGACCTGGGATAGCATTACTGATAGCACAATTTTTGATAGGGACTTCCAGAGCCCATTGCAGGCTGCAAATTGCATGCGGAAAGTTAGTGGAATTTCCAACCGGAATTTCCGTAGAATTTCCAACTGGAATTCCCCTGGAGAACTTTCCGGGGAATCTTTCCACGTGGAAGGTGTTGGCTCAGAAGAGAATCAGGATGATGTATTTGAAAAAGGTAATGAAGTACACTAAGACATCGAATTCATTGGCGTGCCTTTTCCTGCTTTTGCACCCTCATCATTGCACTAGTAGACGCCGTGGCTGGAGAGCGCTCGTATCGCTCTCCCTCGACCAATCAGCGAAGATCACGTGACTCCATCGAACAATAGTACGAAAACCTCGAATCCCAATGAATCCGAGGTTCGCGCGTTTCGCAAGGTCAAAGAAATCCGAGCTCTTAGTGTAGAATAAGGAGAAGAATCTGAAGGATACAGAGAAGGAGCAGGATTGAAAAAACGCTAGTGGTGTAAGCAAGAGAAGTAAAAGGAGATGGATCAGGAAGAGTGAGAGGACTAGAAGGAGATGTTAGATCGGGTGGACAAGGAGGACCTAGAACAAGACATAATCAGGAGGCAAGATTTAAAGGTGAAGTAGGAGAAGCTGAATGAGGAGGTGGATACATCCGAAGAAGAGATCAGATGAGTATGAGTTGAGTAAGCAGGAGAAAAAAGGCATGAGTTAGGAGAGCAACTTTGTCTTGCAACGGTTCTAGAAAGAATATAATAAAAGAAAGCAGGAGATGGAGTAGGAGAAGGAGGAGTTGGATCAGGAAAGTAGGCAGTAGAGTTATATCTGGAAGAAATGTTTTCAAATTTAACTTTTTTTATTATATTTAAATATCAGTCTCTTTTAAAGTCTCTACTTACATAAGTTTCAATAAGGTCTGTTCTATGAGGCACGAAATAATTATGATCCTCCATGTCTCGACGTTTCTTCACCCTCACGAAGTGTTCCATCGCATTCAGGCCTTTTCTACTACAAGCACTTGCTAAAAACTCCTCCACAGTCATTGCATCCCTCAAATACACCGACACAAGCTGTTAAAAAATTAATTTAATTTATTGAAATTTAAGCTATAGAGGCCAAATTATTGCAAAATCCAATAGGATGAAAATCATTTTATTTATAAATTAAAAATTACCTGATTTTCAGGCACAGTGACTTTGACCATTTTTTCTTCGTCCCTAGAAATCTGCAAAGATCTTCTGCTGGAAGAGCTGTTACTTCTCGATAAAAGAGGTGGCCTGCGTTTCGTAGCACCTCTTCCAGTCAATAGATTATTCAACAACGAGGGGCTCCTCGCACAAATAAACGCGTGGAAGGACGAGACCGTAAAGACTCCCAGTTTGTTCAAGGTTTGCTTAGTCGACCTTGAAACGTGTGTGAGCAGACTCTGCGAAGAGATAATTGATTATTTCTAAAATGTCCTTCATCTATTCTAATCAGAGGCTAGAACTTTATAAATTATGATTTATAATCAGCCTCTCTAATATTAAATATTTTAAAGAATTCACCTTTGGATTAGGAAGTTCTCCACTCTGCAAACTCGCCATGTAGCATCTCAAACGGAATTGTTCGCAGTGAAGTCTTTCAAGATTCTCTTCCCACTGAACTATTTGATTATTGATCTGCTCTTTCGTTTCTACGTCGGAAACCACCGACTGCTGCAAATCTGCCATGTGCTTCAATTTTGAGTCCTGGGAAAAAATATTGTTTGCAGGAAGATCTTAAAAGTCTGCTGCAGGTCACTACTCTAATTATTCTATTTAAAAATCGGGGAATCTGGACGCGACTTTACCGACTGTGTTATAGATTTTTTGAATGCCCGCCAATTTTAGGGCGGTAAATTTTAAAATCGATTTTTTTATAAAAGTAGAGAGTTTCAGAAAAAGGGAAAGAAAAGTAGTTTGGGCCTTACAGAGTCGATTGCCTTCTCTAAACGGAAAATTTCTTCCTGCAGCAAGTGCAATGTTCCGGTCTTGCCACGATGACGAGCGAAGGCAGCGGCACAAGCTGAATGGATGCTGTTCACCCAGTTTTCAAGTTCCACTTGACAAGGCGCCTGAAACACAATTTTCCAACAAAAAAAATATAGTAACTCTAAAATTTTAATGTTTACTACTTTTATATGGAAGGTTGCATAAAATAAAAAAATGAGAAGATGTAATATTTTGTAGAAGATACAGGGAAGGCAATTAATTTAAATAACGAACCTGGAATAAATAGGCATCGCCGAAGGCTGTACTGAGGCAAAATATATAATCCCTTTTTGGATGTTCAGGAATTGGTTGCATGATGGCTCCATCGACGATAATTAAATGTTTTGGGGCAGTTTCCACTGCCCTGCTTTCGTGGGACTCACAAGGGTAGAAAAGAAGCGTTGTTCCTTTCAAACAGACCCAATAACCTCTCCATCCTCGTCCTCGTGCAAGCTCAATATGCTGTTTCCTTCTCAAAAGCCATTTTTTCACACTCAGATATCTACAAAAAAACGAAAAATTAAATTTTTAATGCGAATATTACATTGATCAATTTTTATGGGATGTCCGCTTTTTATTTTGGCGTGAAATTCAAATTAGAGATTATTAATTTCCATACCCCGCTTTTCGAACTGCTCCAGTGCAGTTGAAAGAATCGGCTGCAGTTCCAATTGTTTTTCCCCTGTATGGCGAATTCATCACACTTTCTCCATCATCATCATCACTGACAGCAGTCGTCAATGACATTCTGTCATCATCCGACATCTGAGAAAAAATTCGTCCACTTGATTAACAAACATTTCATTATCATTTTCCCAAAACTAGAGTAATTGTCAAATTCCAAATTTTCAATAATAATGGTTTCAATTAGAATATGATTTTATCTTTATTCAATGCGGTCTCATTTAAATAAAGTCGCATTTTGGGATTTGTGAGAACAAACAATTCTATTCAGAGTCGAGGCATAAAGCTAATTCGCTTTTTTCATTTGCCTCTGGCGACAAGCCCTTCAATTAAGCAAAAGGAGGTCTCGTTCAGAAAATGTTGCAGTGGTGAATTTAAATCTTTTTCACCCTCAGGCTCCGGTCAAGGATAAAGAAACGTATATATTTGTTTAGTTTTCGATAAAATAGATCTCTTATCTTCATTCTACCCTATTAACATTTAATTTGATTTGGACATTTGACTCAAGCTCAGATAAATAAAGTATAAGAATAATGAAATAAATATTAGCCAAGGATATCAATTCAGGTCACAAAATTCCAGGTTTTATAAACAAAGTTCTCTCAAGTTTTCTATGTACTAAGTGGATGGAACTAAAATTGGAAATATTTTAAACAGAGGATATTTTTACAGAATTTGAAGGATGTGGAATTGAAGAAGACATACAGATTTGTATTTTACAGTTATAAATAAAGTGTTTTACACTAAAATTTAATTTTGTGCCAGGTTTTCATACGGTCATAATGGGAATGGAAAATTACATTTGGAATTAAAGTATTATGTACAAGTAAAAATCGAAGTCTAATAAAAGGGTACGACTTTACAACCCTCATCAAAGATTACGATTCTCGAAAAAGGCAAACAGCAGAAATGTCGATAAAATTATATCTTTATTCTTCTAGGGTTGTACCAAAGACCTACTAAAGTTTTACAGCAGAGACCCTGACAAATAATTTAAAAAAAATGAAAAATCAATTTCATTCTCATAATTCACTTGGCATGCAGAGTTTACTGTGATAGTAAAAAGAAAGGAATTCAACTTATCGCTCTTATCACTCTTGATAAAAAGATAAAAGATAAGAACTTTATTAAAGTTGAATGAATATGATTTTTTATTATTTATTTATTTATACACATTGTAACGAGCTTGAAATTGTAAATGACTCTTAATTCGAACTCGCGGAATTAATTTAAACTATTTAAAAACACATCAAAAGGGGTCACAAATTTATAAAAATAAACAATTAGATTTAGAAATAAAAATTTCAATATTTTTCTTCAATTGATTCTTAGAATATTAGATGATTCTCAAATTTCTCTGGAATATAAGTTTCCTTTTTTTCCATTTTTTTTTAAACTGCAGTTGTCATTGATTGAATATTCTATATGTGAGAGAATATATGTAGAAAAAGGTAGAATAAAAGGGGGTCACATCGAGGGAATTCGAGAAATTTCTTCGCCAAAGGTGTACTGGCCTTGATGTAGTGGAATTTTTCTCGCGCATCTTTAAACATTGCACAGAGATATTTCGACATCTTTACTCCTTGAATTGAGAGTTAAACTTTGCCTGCTTGGCAAAAATCTTCTGATCAAACTCTGATAGTCTGGACCCGGAAAAACAAGAGAAAATCTGTTAAGAAGGAGAGGAAAATGAGTAATTCTTTATAATAATTTTTATAAAAAATACTCGTCTTGTCTTTTAAAACAAAAGATTACAATTCTACAGTTTAAATTTCCTGCCATAATTGAGTTTAAATCGTTAAACCATAAGACCATACTTAAACATAACCTCCCAAATAATAGGTATAAACGATTGGACTTTGTGTAAAGTAATATAAAAAGTACGTTTTTATTTTAAATAAATTGTTTCAATCATATATCATTTACATTATTAATAAGGATTTTTTTATTTTATTCAGGAAACAAATTATTGTGTTACATAAAGAATTCGATGTGCAAAAAATATAATTTTTTTACGAATGAAATGCCCAATAATTTATTTTTTGCACTTGTTGTTTAGAATAGACACTTTATTCATATTTGTACAAGCTATCTTTTTAAGTTGAGCAATTGGAATTGCACGAAATGAACGGAATTATAGCGGTAAATTCAAATTGCAAGATTTGATTTTTCGCTTCGCAGGTTAGAAGCAATATTTTTTTGTAATGAAATCACATGTCTAAAACAAAGAAAATATTTAGAATTAAAACGTTTTTATGTTTAGAAAATTAAATAATAAATTTTTTTCTTAAAACGAGTTTGATGAAATAAGAACGATTCTCGATTAACTTATTAGAAGTCACTTGTTTAAGGTATTTCATTTTAATTAAATCCAAAGCTAAAATAATAGGTCCTTCGATATTCAAATAATTTAAATTTAATACAGTAGAGTTCCTGGGTACTTAATAATTTTAATTTAATGCAAATTTGAAATTAATTGAAAACTCGTTTTGTAGATATTTCATTATCATTGAAGTAATTCAATTTTCGGTTATTGAGTTTGAAGGGCTAATTTAAAAAATAAAATTTTATGTTTAAATGTGCTTTTCAAATATAGCGCGAAATTCAGTTTGCAAAATTACGAAAATCAAAGAATTACAAGCAAAATTTTTTTTTAAAAACCCTAATAGAAGAGAAGCCTGCAAATGAAGATGGAATAATGGAAAAAGGAGAATACAAAGGAAAAGAGAAATGGCTGATCAACTTGAGAAGTTAAATCCCTTCTTTAATCACAATCAAGAAACTTTTTTTCTTTTTTCTCCTCTCCCTCCTCTCTCATGCTACTTACAGCTCTCTTAAAAAAGTCAGCGTTACAGGTGTCCGTCGAGATGTGGGGATGATAATGACAATAAGATCCCTCCTTAAGCAGCTTCATATTTTTTTTTGAACTTCCGTTGATTTTAAACATGATTTCTTTTCTTGCTAAGCTCAAACCCTCAATATATTTCTGTGCCCAAGTAGTTAAAGCACCATTGATAATTTGCAAAAGCTTAAAATAATAACCATCCCCCACTCCGTTGTTCACTTTATCCTCGACACTTTTGCAATTAAACCAATACAACTTTCTCGTCTCATTAATACAAATGACACTAATCGTGTGACGCTTGCAAAGACAGAAATATTTTTTGCAATGCTTTTTGTGTAAGGTTTGCAAATCCTCGTAGCTACTTATCGGATTCACCAGGTCCAAATAACTATTCGATGAAGATTTCGGTTCTACCATCATTCAGTTTAACAAAAAATGGATTCAGTTATTGCTTTGAAATTTAAATTAAATTCTCAATTTGGATTCCATTCTCAGATTCTGGACGAAGACAAATTTCAAATTACAGAATTTTTCCTTTATTATTGTCTTCGCAGATGGACGGCGATGAAAAGCCTCTGGAACTTTTTCGAGCTGAATTATGTTAAAATTCAGTTTTAAGTCTTTTTTTTATCACATTTCAATTCCATTTCTCAATTTTCATTTGACTCTCCTTAGTGTATTTAAATATTTAAGCCTATTCTCGACTATTAAAGAGACTCAGAAGCTCGAGCTTTCTCTAACTCTAGAGATAAATACTTTGTGTATATTTCTGCATCTTATCAAGATTTATCTATATTATATATAGTGAACTAAAAGGGACGTTCTCTTCGACTTCTATTCCTTTCCGAAAAAATTATCTCTCAATTCCTTTATTTTTTTTGACATATTTTCATCTGCTCTGCCTTATGTTATCCCTTCTTATTGGTGCACTTATTGTTAATATATATAAAGAATAATTCTGAAATACTGTAATAGCAGAAATTGAATTTCCATAGAAAAATAAGGTGCTGTCTTTGTATATCACTTTGCCCTTTTTTATTTATAGATACAGCTCGGATCCATATATTATTTATATATTTAAATATTATTTATATAATCTCGTAAACTACCCTATTTCTTAATAATCCTTTCATTGAAAACAACAATTTACATCTTTTTATCACGCCAAGGACTTTAGAGTTATGAAATCCTGAAGTTTTTGGAAATCTCTTATCAGGTCCCTCGTCGTCATTTCGTCCATTTTATCAGAAAAATTAAATTCTTGGGTACAACTGGAGATCGGATTCGGGATAGAGGAGATTTTTCTGGGATTCCAGATGATCTTTGGAAGATCCGGTGGCCATGACAGTTTCCGGTTTATCCTGAGAGTCAGGATTGGATTTGTAGTTTAAGAGATTTTGGAAATCACGATCACCTGATTTTAGGATATTTAAAAGGGATCCTAAAATCTAGAGTAAAATTTGATTGATTTTTTTGGGGATCTTTGATCCGTGTTGATGCAGAGAAAGGTTCGGAAACCGAGGACGTTTACCGGTGTCCGTGGAGGTTCAGCCACGGACGTGCTTTGCTCCTGACTGCTGGAGATCAGGGAAGAGGGCTCGCTTTTCCAAGGGAATCAATACCAACTCTTGGGTGGTTTGGGGTTCGGGATTCCAAGTGGGGTGGGAGGTCGGACAAAATAGTGGGAGGTCAGGGCTGTATCAACCAGCAAGAGTGGAGATATATTTTCATTTAACAGGATTATTAGAAGGGAAGATAACAAAATAGATTCATTTGACAATTCGAATTTTACTTAGGAATTTACTTTTTCCGAAGAGTTTTAGTATATTTTCAATAGTACCAGTTGTATTGTGATGATAGAAGTTATCTTATATTGATAAGAATAAGACTTTTGGATGCAAAAACTCCCTCCTTAAATTTAATTTGTTGACCAATTCAACTGTTTTCTTTTCCCAAAGAGGAAAACATTTAAAAATTAAGTTAATCGTTACATTAAGTTCGGTTTAGGTCAAGAAATACTAAATCTTCAGCTTCGAATTGATAGAATTAGAAATTTCAAGAACAAAGGCAGACAAATTTTATGACATTCTCAGATTAATATTTAATCCGCAGTCTAATTTTCAATGAAGTTTGTATTCTGAAATTAACATTTGAACGATCAATCGGCACCACACCAATACGTTTTTGAGATCGCTGAATCCGAATCCGGGGTCAGTTAAAACCAATCAGGTCAGTATCAAGGTCAATTTAAAGTCAAAATGGAGAAAACCATTCGTCAGGTTTAAGGCCAAGTGAACATACAAATACCAGATTGCGAAAACCATGGAATTGGGAAAAACATCTACTCTTAGACGTGTTTGGGTTCGCTGAATCCGTATCTGGGGCTAGTTGGAGCCCATAAGTTCAATTCCATGGTTTCCTCAATTTTGACCCTGGGAAGACCTTCATCCCGAGCTAATGTGGCAAAAATAACCACTGATTCGGATTTATCGACTCCAAAAAACGTCTTAAAGTAGTGGTTCATGCCGATTCAATGGGTTTTTCTCACTTTAACCTTAACTTGACATTGATTCTGATTTGACAGGGTCAAACTGACCCCGGATTCAGTTTCAGCGATCCCAAAAACGTTTAAGAATAGAATTTTTGTCCGATCCAATGGTTTTCTTTATTTTTACCTCAAGTTGACCTTCATCATTACCTGATGGGGTCAAAATGACTCCCGATTCAGGTTCAGAGACCTCAAAAACGTCTAGGTATGGTGTTTTAGCTCGGTTTGCAGAATTTTTTTGTGGGGCTGCAAAATTATTCATAAGGTTTTGCCAGCGAGAGACAGAGAGGGGTAGAATTTAGGTTCAGGGGGAGATATAGAATTTAAGGGGTGAATAGAATGAGTCGATTGGGGGAGTGGGGAAAGAGAGAGAGAGAGAGAGAGAGAGAGAGAGAGAGGGTCTTAACACTGAAGAAAAGGTGATGGATTGGAGTGGCAGGAAGGTACAGTGATAGAGACTGTAAGCACTGTGAAGTGATAAGGGGAATGGTGTTAAGAGAGAGAAAGATTAATAGTGGAGTTAAGTAAAATAGCGTCGAAGATGATGGCGGGAGGGGAGCACGAGTCAGGGGATATTTAGTCTAAAAGGGTCGAAAGAAATGAGCGGAGAGGGGCATAAGATCGGGACGGTATAAGAGGCTAGCTGCTAGTTAGCTAATAATGGTTTTCAAAGTGAAGGGGTAAATGGAAATCTGTTTCAGAGTGCAGAGGCGGTTTGGGTAAGGTTTCAGAGTCGAGGGGTGCTTTAGTATCGATTGAGTTTTCGGGTTAAGGGGTAAACGGTGCGACATGTTTGGAATGAAGTGTTTCGTGGTTTTGGTGTGGTTGGGATTAGGTTTGAGTGTTAGAGGTTTGGATAAAAATGGGTTTTACGACTGAGGCTGAGACGCGGATTAGTTTCAGAGTTTAGGGTTGTATGGGGAGGAGTGTTAGAGCTAAGAAGGAGGGGGGCTACAGATATTCAGGCTCCAGCTTTAAGGTTAAGGTGAGGAGGTAAAGGTGAGCATGATGTGCAGGCCCCGGTTGCATGAGAACAGCTTTCTGGGTTACGGGGAATGTCAGAAAAGAGATAGTTCAAGGTTTAGTTGTACTTGGGGATTGGGGATGTGCTTCAGTGTTATACAGTTGGATAAGGATGGGGAACATGTTGAACGGTGGGATACGGGTGGGTTTTAGAGTTTTTGAGTAGATAAGCAGAGTTTTTTAGCTTTGGTAGGGGGAGTGGTTGAGGATAGACTACAGTGTTAAGGGGCGGATAAAAAGGAGTGTCAGAATTGAGTGACGGATGAGTTTAAGGATTGCATGGTGAAAGAGGATGTATTTTAGGGTATATCAGAGGAAGGGGTTTTAGAAATTAGAGATGGGTGAGGAAGAATTTTAGGGTTAAGGATTTTCATGGTTCAGGGGTGCATAGGGTTTTAGTGTTACAGGATTGAATAAGGTTGGGTTTCAGGATTGAAAGTTTGAGCGATTGAAGAATGTATAAGGATGGGTTACAAATGTGGTGTTTCAAATTGAGAGGTTGATTTAAAGAGGTTCAAGGGTCAAGAAATAGAGGAGGATGGTTTTCGGGTTAAAAAATTGAACAAGGAAAAGGAGTTTCAAGATTGGAGTGTAGGCGAGGATTGGAGAAATGTCCAGCGGGAGGGGTGGGAGTTGGTAGTTGTATACATTTTATAGATTAAATATTCATTTTATGGAGAATGATATACATATTTCTAAAGATCAAATTTCTTTATTTTTAATAATTATAGGAAACAGGATGGAAACTAGGGCTTTTGTGAATCCGACGATTGCAGCCAACTACGAAAGACTTTACAACCGTCTTTGATTTCCGGATGCAGTTACAAAGCACTAAATTCCGCAGACTCGATTTCTATAAGCAGCGGTACTTTGTCAATGCCTTCTTTGCTAGGAGCTTCCTTCAAAGCGTTGCTAGTAAATCGATTTGCGTTAGCTGTTGGCTGTTGGCTCACATCGCGATGCACATTTACATCGCAAATGGGTACACAAAAAAAAGAAAATAAAACGAGGGAGAAAAAGAGTGAACTCTCTTCAAAGCTGCTTAACACTAATGCACCGTCTGATAGCTTGCTCCGGGCACATTACTACTGAGTTAAAAAAGAAATCTCTCATTCCATTTTTCAATCTTATTTCTTTCACAGGAAATGAATATTAATACAGAGATAAATATTTTTTACCATTAGAAAAAATGCATAATTAGATATTTTAGCTCTTTTAATTAGTAAATAATTTTGGTAAGTCGCTTATTTTTTTGTAATTGTAATTTCAAATAATAAGGTTTTAAGATTCGTATTAATACTTCAAAGATTTGATTTTTATTACTCCTGAGGTTACGTCAAGGTGTGACTCTTTAGGAAGTTGTGGCGGGAAATTTAAAAACCTTTAGATTTGTTTATTGATTAGTTAAAAATTGAATTATTAGTGAAAGTGATTATTAACTGAATTGAATGATTAAAAGTTCGTATTAATGGGAAAATGTCGATTGACCCAGTTGGTCTAACAACTGATGTCCTACAGACAAAAAAAATCGATACCACTGCAGAAAAGATACTTCATCTGATTGTGTTGCTCAGTATAGAATTATTGCCTCCATCAGTTCTCATGAATCAAGAGTTCTAAAAATATAAAAACTACTTATTCTGACTTACATATTTTGGTTTCTTATTTCTATATAGAATAAAACATCTATAAATCTTTATTTGCCCGACAAAATATTTCCGTCGGATTCTATTTTCACCTATTTTCATTTTTTATCCTGGCGAAGAGACTTGAGAAGTTTCCCAGGACACGAAAGGAAAATTTCCCCTGGGGTTACGCAATTCCTTACAAAGTAAAACATATATTTAGAAATGTTTATTTCTAAAGTAAATAAAATGCCAAAATTTTTCGGGAAGGAACTTTTTAAATAGAACATATGGATGTAGATGATAGTGAGAATGTTATAAATAATATAAAATATAATTTTTTAAATGTTGAGTATTTCGATTTCTTTAAAATCTAAGGCCTTTAAGTTTGAAGGGTGCTTACAATTGGAATCTCTGAAGCAACAAAAACTGCCAAATTTAGAGTGTTTCCAGAGTTAATATTTTGAAATTGGAAATTAGTAGATAAATTTTGATGGTTTTCAATTTTAATCTTTCCATGATTGGAAGCTTAAAAATTCAAACATCTACTTTGAAAAGCTTTGAAACTTGGATTCTGACGCATTTTTATTTAATTTGATTTTAAAGTGTTCCAATATTTAAAAATTTGGATGTAGAAGTGCAGGGTTTCAAAATTGGGTTTGTTTCAAATCGCAAGGCTCACAGATTTTTTCATGAATTTATAATTCTCCAAATTTGTGTGCATTAGAACTAAAAATTTTAGGATTGGTTCAGGTCCATGCGGAATTTATTCTAATTCGTAAATGTTAAGAAAACAATCATTCCCTGCTTCCTTTTAGTTTCGTCAAATTTCAAAAGGACACCCAACCCTTGGACAGTGGAAACAAACCTTTTTACGCACTCATTGACTAAGACAAATGATATTTTATTTCTTTATATCAAATAATTCTGAATCAATAGAAAACTGAATTGAAGATTCCAAGTGAGTCTTGAAACATTTTGGCAAAGGAAAAACTTTCGTGTCTTCCTGTGGGAATTGACTGGAAGTACTTCGACATTGGAGACATATTTGGCAGGTGTCGGAAAATGTAGAAGGGGATTGGAGAATGCTGTAAATTGTACTGTATTGTGGAAGTGAATTGGATGCTACGAAGGTAAAATTGGGACGATAAGGTCAAGAGGTACTTGGTTTGGTTCTGCTCACCTCTGAAGACGTCAAGTAGCAAAGTCTTGAGTCTGTGCTCTCTAAAGAAGCTTGTTGCACGATGCCGTACCTGCCTTCTCTATCTGACATGTAATCCGATCTCACGCTGTCTTGTCTGTCAAAAGTTCCTCTGAAAACAAATCATCAATTTCTTCTTATGTTAACTACAGAGACGCGAATTTTAGGGCCGAGTCAAGTGCCAAGCGGCGAGTCACATTTGCGGAAATCTGGACCAAATTTTTAAGAAAAAAACTTAGGTTTATATATTTTCAACTGAAATGGAAGTTTCTAATATGTACCCTAAGGGTTTACATTTTTCTTGAACCTCTACTCTATTCCTTTACACAAACACCACACACTCGCTCGGTGGTGGGAGCAGACCAACTGTTCAAGGTGGATTCTGAACCACCAAGAACAACGGCTTTAAGCATGTAGAGAAGCTTTTTCTCTATAAGCATCGGCGCCATGGCTCTCTGGAGACGAACCTTGCTAGTTCATCGTGTGAGCTGCCGAGGCTCTTTTAGAGGGTGAGGCGAGGCGGGAGTGGATCTCACAGTCAGACAATGTGGGTCTAAAACTTATACCTTAGCCTCCACGACCATTACTCACTCTGTACCTATTTTTGTATATTAATTAACTTATAAGATTATTATATTGATTTTTTATTTAAGGGTGTTGGTTTAATCTGACTTTGAAATATTTTTTTATAGATACGGCACTGCCTCAATATATTATTTCCGAAGGATTTGCATACGAAAGAAACAAAACCTGGCAACTAAGAATCGAAATTTAAAAATTTGATTTTTGAAGAATGCATTCTTATAGGAAATTAGATGGCGCATTTTTTTCCTCTAGAAAAAAAGTTTATTCAATTGTAGTTTTCGAGATAACTATGATAATAATGTTTTTTTCTGAAGACGATTTGTAATTAATTTTTGGTCTCTCGCTCGTCGTCACATCTACAGTTTTTTGGATTTTTAAATGAAATTCAGAGACAATACTCTCCAAAGTATCCTTAGAACGGTTATATGAGCGAAAAGTGTATATCGTCATTTATAACAAAATAAAAAATTGTTTTCTAGGCCATTCCGAATTCGATTCCTTATAATCTTCGATCGCTTCGCTTAGCGAACGAAGTTTGAGCAAATATAAACTTTCTGTGAAGAAGTTGTTCAGAAAACTATAAGATAGTTTTCCGTAAAATTTTTTTTTCAAAAAACTAAATACATAAATTACTTTTTTTCTCCATTTCGCAACGTATTTCGCAAAATTTAGGGCCACCAACATCAAATAGTGGCCCTTTGAAAACCTGATGGTTCGCAAAAACTCTTCTATGATGTCAGAATTGTGAGAAACAAAATAAATTTGCAAAAGATTCTATCCCTTCAAATGCTGTCGTATTTCTTTCGTGCGCAAATCCTTCGGAAATAATATATATTGAGTCAGTGCCGTAACAATTTCAAAAATAATTCAAAGTCGGATTGAACCAACACCCTTAAATTTAAATCAAAATTTTCAAAATATTGTTTAATACTTTTTTTCTTATTTTATATAAATAAATAAGCATTTCTTATGGATACAGATAAATTTAGATTTGCAACGCAACGCCGAAAGAAAACAAATTCTGAGCACTAACAATTTTCGAAAAGAAGCAAATTTCTTTTGGTAATGAACAGAAAAATGATCTCAAAGTCTGGGCTTGGAAATGTACGTTAATGCGTGGCAAAGCTCGCTCAGAAATGCGGTAAAAGTGAAAAGATCGCGACACAATGGAGCAAAAAGACAATGAAAACAATGCACTCGACGTCGGGGAGGGATTATATCGAAAAGAGGCGGAATTCTCCCTTCAAGAGAAAGAAAAGAAAATAAAACGTAAAAGCGATGCCTGAAAGCTCGGGACTTCAGTCTACGTCGAAAGAATTTCTAATTTTAAACACCGCTCGCCTACAATAATAATAAAAAAGTTTATTTTAAAGTCTACATTTTTTAAACCAAAAGTTCTTACAACCAAATTTAAAGGCGTTCCAATTCTTTTTGGAAATATTTATTTCATCTCGAAGATTCAAATTTAAATATTTGATACTTTGAGGGCTTACAAATTTTAATAATTACAAATTTGAAACTGTTTGATTAAAGTTTATTTGAATGGTTCCAAATTTGTATTTTAAAAAATTGAAAGGGCTATCAATTTTTTGTTTTTAAACGTTTAAAAGCTTGTTTACTTTTATTTCAGTATTAACTTTTTCTCTGTGTACCTTAGCTATAGCTATAGCTCTTTTTTTATTTTGAAAAATGTTGTAGTTATTTGTATTTAACTACTACTAAATTCGAGACTTTTTAATTGAAAAGATTGTACTTCTTTATTAATAAAACTCTTTCGCGTTATAAAGTTTTACTTATCAATTCGAATGGCCTTAAAAAGTTGATACTTTCGAGTTTGGTTTAGTTTAAAAAAGCTTCAGTTTTTCGAAATTCCCAGTTTTAGTTCAAAGGAAATAGATGATTCTATTTTAAAAACATTGAAAATTAAAATAATTATTTAATTGGCAATGAAAAAGTGCAAATTAACGGCTTCCAATCTTTAATTTTTCCAATTTTGCCAAAATTCACTGTTTTAAAATGTGATTTTTTTCTAATTTTAACTTTACAAATGTATTTTTCTTTCAAAATGTTAAGCCTTTCAAATAAGGCCGCATTAAAAGTTTGGTTTCATATGAATCGGAATGCTTATTCCAAATTTGTTTCTTGGATTTTTGATTGAATTGGATTCGTTTCAAGTATTCGAGAGCTTTTAATTCGGAATACTTTTTCATTGAGAGGATTATGTCAAATTTTTAAAGGTAATTTTTAATCTTGATTTACTTATAAATAGGGAGACTTTAACATTGCTTTTTTCAAAATTTAAAGAGTTAAACTATTTGTTAATTGAAAAATACAAAACCCTTCAAATTTGTATTTTAATTTCGAAAGCTTCCGAACCTCAAATTTCAAATTAAAAAGTTTGGTTCCTAGCATTATATGGCTTCAAAATTGAAAAAAGTGAAATAAAGTATACAAATATCAAAAACTTTATTTTCGATAGGACCAATTATGAAATTTTATTTTTATTTTTAAATATGAATCTATTCACTTTGAAATCACGAAAAACGCGAGTATACTTCAAAAAGGCTTCTTTCGCATTTTGATTTAAAAAAGAGCAATGTATAACCATTTTCAGATTTGAATTTCTATAGCGCCATACCACCGCCCAAATATGACGTCATAAGCTTTGAATATTTTCTACACAAGCTGAAGGTTCATGCTTTTATTTACAAAATTGAAAATAGATAAATAAATTACAAGACTGATGTTTCATAGCTGAACGTACAAATTTCATTGTTAAAAATCCCGAAAACATATTTTATGTGTACTTAATGGTTAGGAACGTAAGACATTTATTATAATGTCTGGCGTGGCGTGTGAATATTGTTGCTAAAATCTTTTCAACTATTTCAAAATTAGCAAATAAATTTGTTTTTGATGAAGAAATATTAAATATAGTTTATAGCATAGCATAAGTTTTTTTTATTGAACTTTATTACTTGAAAATGGGTGTTACAAGGGGCCATCAATTTTGAGGTTATAATTATAATATAAATGCAATTTCTATACAAAAATGTATTTTTTTAAATTTTGTATACACTTTAAAACATTAAGGGCATAGGAACCGGACTCTAACCTCAAATTGAATTCCCTCATTCTACTTTATGAATACTAGAATAACAACTTTATTAGATACTTAGGGTCCACTTTTGTTTTCAATCAAGTCTTTGAATCAAGTATTGAAATTGTGAAATTGTTCACTCTGAACTCAAATTTGATTTAAAACAGGAGTAGGTTCTGCGTATTTAACAAAGATATAATTCTATTATTTATATACAGTGAAAAAAATTTAATTTTGAGGTTAGGACCTGGTTCCCGCGCATTTGATGTTTCCTGGCTTCCCAGTGAAAAAAAGTTGAATAGATATAACGTGAAAACGAATTCAGGTTAGGTTTTTGTGTATTTTATTTGCTGCCATTTTTGAATTGGATGTTCAAAATCAATTCTGCACTGCATTAGGCTCTATTCGGCCGAGTTTATTTTATGAAATGAAGGGAAATTATAAGTTTTTCAGGGTAGCAATGAGTATAATTGAGCTCCCCGATTCCAGAACGGGACATAACTCGGTAAAGTTGGAAGGATGTTGGCCCCTGGCAACTAAAAATCGAAATTTTAAATTTTGATTTTTGAAGAATGCACTCTTTTAGGAAATTAGAAGGCGCATCTTTTTTCCTCTAGCAAAAAAGTTTAATCTATTATGGTTTTCGAGATAACCATTATAATGATGTTTTTTTCCGAAGAGGATGTGCAATTCATTTTTGGTTTCTCGCTCGTCGTCACATCTACAGTTTTTAGAATTTTTAAATGAAATTTGGAGGCAATACTCTCCAAAGCATCTTCAGAACGGCGATATAAGCGAAAAGTGTATATAATTATTTATATGAAAATAAACAATTGTTTTCTAGGACATTCCGAATTCGATTCCGTATAATCTTCGATCGCTTCGTTTATCGAGCGATGTTTGAGAAAATATAAAGTTTCTGTGGAGAAGCTGTTCAAAATACTATAAGGTAGTTTTCTGTGAAAACCTTTTTTCCAAAAACTGAATAG
>JAAAKG020173785.1:0-27019 GCA_010014905.2 Druon quercuslanigerum
CCCTTCTAACTAGGGTCTCATTCACACATTCTAACCATTCCTTCCGCGGTCTGCCTCTGGGCACGCTGCCATTTACATATAGTTATTTAAAAAAGCAGCCAGTCCTCATTTTATGAAAAGAACTTCGGAATAAATATAAGTATATTCAGTGTAATTAGAGTATTCCTTTACTGTTAAATTTTTCCTCGATCGTTCTTTAAATAACGTTGTTATTCTCCATGAATAAAATTAATTTGGTCATACGGTTATACCTTATTGCAGGTATTCTTCAGAGTATCGCTATCACCTAAGTCTAAAATTTAAAATTTTTATAAAATTGTTTTTTGTACATTTAAAAAAAACTATATAACACTACTAATTTATTTATTACCTGTAGTTACAAATTGTATCCATAAGACATTTCAAAAATCCGATTTCGTAAACTTATTCAGTTTCGGGGTGAAACATTTTAGTTTGGTTTTTTTTTGTAACAAATTGTGCACACAAATCTTTGTATTTACAAGTAGTCATTTGTAAAATTGCCAATAAAAAAAGAATTAATTGAAACCTCAGAAATCGTACTGAGGTCTCAAATTTGTAGAATCTAAATTTTTATAAACTGACACGGTGTTTTTGTTTTGGGCGGACATTTGCCTACACAGTACGTTAGAGATGAAGCCAGGTTTCAATGAGTGGAAGTTTTTAAAATGATAGAAATTTTAATGTATTTATTAATAAAAATGGATTCAACAAATCTTCTTTTATGTGTATTTATTTCTTTAGCTAAAATTTGAATATTATTAATTTTAAAATCAAAATGATGTTTTGATTTCCATGCATGTTGTGAAAAACCTGAAATTTGATTTCCAAGTTCACAATCTCTTTCATGTTCATTTTTACGAGTTTTAAGTCTCCTGCCAGTTTCTCCCATGTAAACCTTGTTACAACCTTTGCATTTTATCAAATATACAACTCTAGATACATTCTCTTTATTATCTTTATCGTTATTTTTATAAAAAGGGAATTTATTTAGTGTGTGGTTATCAGTAAAGTACACATTTATATAATATTTTTTCAGGGTACATCTAAGACGTTCTGAAAAATTTTCAATGTATGGTAAAGAAACTTGCATGTCTGTTGCTTTATGGGTTTCATGCCATTTTTTATTTTTTGAAGGGTGGACCATTTTAATCTATCCACCCCAAAATCTCATCTTTTTGTAAAAATCGTTTTTGACCTTGAGATCAATTTTCAAGGTTATTTGAAAGTCGCATTGATTTTTTTTAAATGGGAACCCCTATTTTTGACATTAGATTCTGAAAGAGCGGGAAATTTTACGTTCGAAATGATAGTTAGAGTCAATTTTCACGAGGTCAAATGAAGTTTAAATCGAGGTCAAATTTAAAAAATCATGTAGAAGATGTTTTTTTTTTGTTTTATTCTTTTAACACGTTTGGGCAACACAAAGCTGGGGTGGATTAGGGACCAATGACTTTGACAACCTTGACCTTGAGGCCGAATTCGAGGTTTATTCGAAGTTCAAAGTGTGAAGTTTGTTGGTTTGGAGCTTGTGAATTTAAGGGTTTGGTTTCGGGTGTATTAGTTAAAGAAAACAAACATTTGTAACTTCTAATGACCTTCCACATTGGGCTCAAGGACAAGGTGATCAAGGCCATTGGTCCCAAATCCACCCCAGCTTTGTGTTGCCCATACGTGTTAAAAGAATAAAACAAAAAAAACCATGTTCTGCATGATTTTTGAAATTTGACCTCGGTTTAACCTTTATTTGACCTCGTGAAAATGGACTCTAACTATCATTTTGGACGTAAAATTTCCCTTTCTTTCAGAATCCAATGTCAAAAATAGGGGTTCCCGTGTAAAAAAATCAATGTAGCCTTCAAATAACCTTGAAAATTGATCTCAAGGTCAAAAAAGATTTTTACAGAAAGATGGCCCCCATTGTCCTAAGCAACTTTTGTCTGAACAATTTTTTTGTATACCGCTTATATCCGGAGATTTTAGGGTGGATAAATTAAAATGGTCCACCCTGTATATTTCGAACACTCGTTCTTTAATGAAATTATTGATCAGTTGTAATGGATAATTGTTTTGTACTAAAGTTTTCTTCAATTGACTTAAATTTTCTTTCCGCAATTTGATGTCACTTAATTTTACACATCTATCGACTAATCCTTTCATTAAACCTATTATTTTAGCAAATAAATGATATGAATTATAATTTAAGTAACGTCCTGACCATGAAAGTTTCGTGTACCAATTTGTGATTAAGTTTCCATCTGGAGTTTTTATGATTAATAAATCAATATATGTTATTGTATTATTTTTTTCTTTTTCTATGGTAAATTTTATCAAGTCTTCTAAGCTGTAAAAGGTATTAAAAAATTCATCCAATTTGTCTGATAGAATTATAGCCAGGAGATCATCAACATATCTTTTATAAAGGATAGGAGTGAAACTAAAAACTATTAAAGGATCTTTTTTCCAAATCTTCCATAACTAAGTTTGCTACAATTGGAGATAATGGAGAACCCATTGGACATCCTGAAATTTGTATATAAAATTTATTTTTAAACGAAAATATAGTGTTATTTAAGACAGTTCCAGTAGCGATTAGAACATATTTTTTTGTAATTTTTGTTAAGTTTTTGTATCTATTTAATTTTTCCTCAATGCAATCTAGTGCAAGGTCCTATGGAAGACTATCGAACATTGACACTATATCCAACGAGACTTTTGGATATGCATGAGGCACTTTCATATTTTGGACTATTTCTTTTAAATCTCAACTATTTTTCACAAACGCTTGAGTTTTTCCTGATACTGTTTTTAAACAATTTGAAATATATTTAGCTAGATTATAGGTAGGAGAGCCAACCGCGGATAAAATTAAACGCCATTTTAAATCAGGTTTATCAATCTTTGGGAGACACTGAAAAAATGATTAGTTGAGTCAACTATTTATTTGGTAAGATCTGGTACTGCTACTTTATTAGTTGATACTGCTATTTTATTAGTTGGTACATCAATTCCATTAATTACAGTGACAACTCAGGTAGCAACAGGAACTAAGTAAATGGTGGTCCCAACTAAAAAAATAGCACTACCATATCTTACAAACTGAATAGCTGTCCCAACGAAACATTTTTTTCAGTGGAGCATATGCTTTTTTTAAAATAAATAATTTTTTCAAAAGAATAATGTTCAACTAAAAAGATGAATATTTGACTAAAATGATGGAATATTTAACTGAAATAGTTACGTTTTCAGTTTAAAAAAATTACTTTTCAAGATCACAATAACAATTTTTTAAACAAAATAGTTCAAGTTTCAACTGGATTGGTTAAATGTCCAATTAATTAAATTTCAATTCCGAAACGATTATTTCTGTACGAAAAATGTAGTATTTGATGTTTCCATCAAACAATTTTTTATTTGTTAATCAAAATAGTTTATTTCAACCAAAAAAGGCAACTTTTTAACTTGAGTTGTATTTTTAACTAATGAACATTCTTCAGCCAAGAGAGAGAAAAAATGGCTAACAAACTGTGCAATTTTTAGAAAAAAAATATGAAATTCCGACAAAAAAGATTCATTCTATACCAAGAAGAACGAAGTTTGATGTTGAAAATAAATGCATTTCCAAACAAAAGCCATCGATTTTCATCCAATAATACAGTGATAGACATATTTTCTCCTAAAAATATTAATTTCAAAGGAAAACAAAAATTGCAACCAAATACTTAATTCCCGTGTTTATGATTGGTTGTTTTTATGTTTTTGTATAATCATGCGGTTTGCAGCTACTGTTATATTACCCTTATCGGCGTTGAGGAAAATGAAATCTTTGTGTTCGTTTTGAAGAGCACTTTAGTACAAAACAATTATCCATTGCAGCTAATCAATAATGTAAGCAAAGAAAGAGTGTTCGAAATATATAATAATTCTTCAAAAAATAAAAAATGGAATAAAACCCATAAAACAATAGACATGAGAGTTTCTTCACCATACATTGAAAATCTCTCAGAATGTCTTAGATGTTTTTTAAAAATAAAGATAAAGATAATAAAGAGAATGTATCTGGAGTTGTATATTCGATAAAAAAAGGCAAAGGTTGTAACAAGGTTTATATCGAAAAAAACTGGGAGAACACTTAAGACTCGGATAAATGAACATAAAAGAGATTGCGAACTTGAGAATCAAAATTTAGGTTTATCACAACATGCATGGCAATCAAATCATCATTTTGATTTTGAAATTAATCATTTTTAAATTTGAGCTAAAGAAATTAATACACATAAAATAAGATTGATTAAATCCATTTTTATTAATAAATACATTCAAATTTCTATTACTTTAAAAACATAAATAATAAACATTAATAAAATTTACCAAAGCATTTTTGTAAAGAACAGTTTATTAAAATTTAAATAAATATAAATTTAGAAATATTAATAGAGAATTATCCAAATTTAAGTTTGGCGGTTTTTACAAATTTAAGACCTCAGTAAAATTTCTGAGCGTTCAGTTAATCTCCTTTTTAATAGCAATTTTATAAATGACTACTTGTAAATAAAAAGATTTGTGTGCGCAATTTGTTTAAAAAAAAAACTAAAATGTTTCACTCCGTAACTGAATAACTTGACAAAATCGAATTTTTAAAATGTCTTATGAATACAAATTGTCACTACATGTAATAAGTAAATTAGTACTGTTATACAGTTTCTTTAAAAATGTACAAAAAAAAACAATTTTATAGTAATTTTAAAATTTTGACTTAGATGATATTGAAACTCTGAAGAAGACCTGCAATAAGGTCGAAACGTTAGAAGAAAATTCTGTGACAAATACATAATGATTCGTTAACATCTGAATCTCTTGTTTTTATCATATTATGACCGTATGACCAAATTGATTTTTTTCATGAAGAGTAAGAACTTCGGAATCAAGAATATCTTAATTTAACTTCTAGGAAACAACAAGTTGGAATTATTTTCGATTTTTTTTGAAATATTTATTCAGAATTGTAGAATAACGTTTTGGAATTGGACCGATGCCTTTATCAGATCACTTTTTTTGTGTTATGGTTGCCGACAAGATTAATGTATTAAATAAATTGATGTTAAGTGTTTTTGTCTACTGGTCAAAAATCTATATTTTTTAAATTTTGAATTCGTATTCTATATCTAATTTTGAAGAGAAATGTTGAAGAGTAACAAATTGACTATTCATATTTTAGCAAATATGGACATCATAGACTTAAATGGGAATAAATTCGCCATATTAAAAGCAATTTAAAACTAAAAATTATGGGGGAAAAACGCTGGGATTTTTGCAAAAGAAATCCACCTTTATTTAAACATAAATTTTAAAAGTTTTAAAAAAACATCTCTTTGGCTCTGCTAAGATTCGAACACAGTTCTTCAGATTACCGGTGTGGAAATTTGTGTTTTTTCAATTATCAAGTTTGGTTGATTGTCCTTCTTATGAATTTCTTTAATTTATTACCCCTAAAAAATTTAAGTTTTGAAATGTGCCTACTTTCAAATTCAAAT
The DNA here is from genome assembly GCA_010014905.2 of Druon quercuslanigerum. Lineage (NCBI taxonomy): Eukaryota > Metazoa > Arthropoda > Insecta > Hymenoptera > Cynipidae > Druon > Druon quercuslanigerum. The sequence continues at coordinate 5,553 of JAAAKG020173785.1, forward strand.
TTTTACAAATGCGCGTTAAAAATTTTTTCAATTTCATAACTAATTGAATTTTTTTAATTTTTAATATTTTTAGTTTCAGTTTTCTTAATTTTTTAGGCGTTTGGATTGAAATTGTGCAATTTGATAATTTTTTATTTATAATTCGCCTAACAATATAAAACTTTATTTAAATTTTCCAGATTCTATTTTAAATTCAATTCACTTTTAGAACATTTAAAATTCATGAATAAATTTCAAATCCTTCAATTTTCAAGGTCTGCTATTTAGAAAATATCCGAAATGTTGATGTTACAAACATATACTATTTATTTATTTAAATTTTTCAGATTCTATTTTAAATATAATTCACTTTTAGAACTTTTAAAATTCATGAATAAATTTCAAATCCTTCAATTTTAAAGGTCTGCTATTTAGAAAATATCCGAAATGTTGATGTTACAAACATATACTATTCGAGATTCGATTACAATGTGTTATACTCTATAAAACTATATAAATATTCTTTTTGACATCTGCTGTTTATAATATTGTAAAGCGAATCAAAATTTTCAGTCTCTTTTTATGTTAAGGAAGGAGGGCAATTTATCACATAATTTTCAAATAAGGGGAGGGTCTATGTCTAAGAAATATCACGGCCTAACGTGATAGGAAGGAGGGTTTAAAAATAACTTTAAAAAAATGTCAAATATCTTGTGAATCGTGTGTCAATTTCGAACGCTGAAAAATAATTTTCGTTTTAAACTTTCAAATTTGAAAAGATATTTGCATAAATATTTCACAATGAAGTACTTTACCAAAACGGTTATTTTTTTTCAAGGGACTTCAAATGAAACTTCAGATCGCTCTAAAATATTCGGGTAACTCGGTCAATAGTTTTCAATTCATCCAACTTGCTCGAGTGTCGTTTTAAAACGAGTTGAATAATTTATTCAATTGAAACTGTTTTAATTTATTTTAAAGGCTTGTGATTGAAAATGTTTACACTTGAATGGCTGCAATTAATATTGGCACGATTATTTTAATGTGATATTTGACTGCATCAACTGGAATATCATAGGTTTGGCAAATTAAATAGTATTTACGCAATTACTTGAATCAGTTGAATCAAATATAATAATAATTATTATATTTTATGTGCTACGTGTTAACTGAATTAAATTGTCGCAATTTAATCGCTCCGAGCTTTTTTTTCTTTTAATTTCTTCAGTCTACAGAAGAATTTACTTTTTTTTCTAAATAATTTACACTGCAATCCATCAGTTGCGCAGCAATTTATCAAGAGACCTACAAGTATTTTTTCAAAGCCCTGTTCTAATCAGTAATGAAATTACGAATTTATTCGTAAACAGTTTTTGCCAACAGAAAGGCTGCTGAGTTCGAAAAAGCGTAGGCAGTAAAAATTGGTAACATCAAAGGGATTGAAAGTCAATGAAAAAAGCGAATATAAAAAGAGCAACCTGATTAAAACCTTTTTACCTGCTTTTTAAAAAAATTACGTTTTGAAATGGTAGCTAGGCACTTAGAGACTTACGGGACATTCTATGGGCAAATTTATCAAAGACGAGCTTTCTACATTTTAATTGATAAATTATTTATCTCAATGATTTTATTTTTCACCAACTTTCTTTACATAATGTATCTTACCATTTTCACAATCCCTATTTCACCTCCCCTACTTCGCCTTTACACCTCTTACTTTGCAAAACATCACTTATATAAATAAATTTGATAAACAAATATGAATTTTCATCTGTAAAATAAATTTTACTATAAATACAAATATTCTTCAATTTTTCGATTGGCAGATTTCGTTTTTTCAACGAGATTAACTTTTAGTAACTTGGCCATATACTTATTTTATGTTATGTTATCATTGAGCCACAATTTTTATTTATAAAAATTTTACTGAAAAAAGATTGACTATTTCTTTAATCAATTTAAATTCTACTGCTTATGATGCTCATTAAGTCATTAAGAGTCAATTTAATTTTTAAAAAAATATCCATATCCGTTATCCATATGTTGAAAAGTATTTAAGTTGTGAATTTGTTTGTAAAATTGTTTATAAAATGATCTTTGATGAAGTTTCGTAAGGCAGGAATATTTCTAATTTGTTTAGTGTTAATGCCGTCAAAAAACGAAATCTGTAGGTTGAATATTTACAAAAATCTGCATTTATTCATAAAATTTATTTGAACAAATAATGATTGTTACCAGCTACTGAGAAATCGTCCATATTATTTATTGCCGATAAATTTTTGCTGAATTTGATAATTTATTAATTTTATGATAAAAAATAATTTAGAGTGTTAAATGAATAATATTTATACTTGTTTAATAAATTTGTTCATAAAGTAACTAATTACTTTGGATTTTGAAAGAATGGTAACTAAGCATTGTTTTTATGTATATTTAAAAACAAAAAGTTGCAAAATAAAGTCACTAAGTATTTTTAACCTTGAAGTAGCTCTTTCAATCATTAGTTTGTTAATATAGTAACGAAAAAATATTTTTTAAGTGTTATAATTTAGTGTTTATTATTTGTAAAGAGTTTATTCAATGATTTAATGATTTTGTACATAAATATGAGTAGTTAAATCTCCCCCTCCTATACTTTCCCTCCCCTGCCCTCCTAATTCTCTTCTTTACGCTTACTTTTCTTCTTGACCCATTATTCTCACCTCCCCCTCTCTATATTTCCCCTACGGCCCCACTCCTGACCTGTCCTTCACTTCCCTTCCATACTTTACCATACTCTACTTCGCCTAATACCTCTCTTTAACCCTGACTTCACTTCCCGTAATTACTCTATCCTTACCTACTTCTTCCACACTTCCTTTCCCTCGCCCCAGCCCTATCACCTTTACTTCCCTAATCCCTAATACAATTTTTTTCAGTTCCATTTACCTACTCAACTTTACTTCCATACAACACTCACTTCGCCTACTATTCCACCCTTTAATTCCTCCTTCAAATCCCTTTACATCCCTACTTCTCCCTCCTCTACTTAATATCCCTTAAATTCCTCTAATTCTCTAACCTTCTTTTACTAACCCACCCTTTACGTCCCTTTTCACTGCCCTTCCATACTTTCCTTACTATCCCTATGCGCCCCTCACTTTCCTAATCCTACTTTCCGCCCTCAACTCACTACCACTCCTATCAGTTCTATTTCCCTACTTAACCTTACTTCCCTACTAACACGCCTATCTCTTTATTTATTTACCATTACTTCCCCTACCATCCCACTGTTTACTCCCCCCTTCACATCCCTCTCTAATTTCCCCTACCTCCCCCACCTTTCTCTATAATATCACCCCTTACGTCCTCTTTCCCTTCACCTATAGTGAACTTTCGAAACTTCCAAATCCCATATAAATTATATTTGAAACGCCAGAGCCTCTAACTTTATATCACTTTTTGATTTGATCTCTCTAACAAGAGGAAGGCCTGAGGGTCGAAATTCAAATCAAGTTCGCGTGAGCAGAATTCGAAAGATTATCGAATTTCATTCGACACGTTTCACCGCTTTTTTGTAATTGGGGCCCCGTTTTAAAAATATGAATTTTTGAAACTAGCAGCTGTCGTCACTGATTCACAAGTGTCCGTCACGCATAATCTCTTCATTAAATTACTTAATTATTATTACATTCATAATTATGAATAAATTAATTTTTTCTCCTGGTTTCGGAAAAAATGGAACCACGGAAACTTTTTCTATCAGTTGTTGTTCTTGCAGAAAAAATAGGGTTTTTCAATGCGAGCAAGTCCTGGAAAGGGATGAAAATTCTTCTGGTAAAAAAGAGTATGTTTTTCAGATATATTATATCATAATATATTTTTTAATTATTGGCATGTGTCTGACTAATTTTTTTAATCCTTCTTTATTCAAGTTTAAAAGTGGGAACTATATGATATGATATAGTTATAGCAACAAAATTTGGACTAATGTAATTCGGATTTTTTTATGATGTAACAAAATGTTTCTAGCCTTAAGTTTTGAACTCCGCAGCAAGGGAGTCACATTGAGAAACGTTACCATCAGGCTACTACCGCTCCGCGAGAGGGGTGCCGCGTGACTGGCACTAGTGAATCAGTGAGAGGAACTGCAGTTTTCAAAAATTCATATTTTCAAAACTGGGCCCCACTTACAAAAAAGCCGTGACACGTGTGGAATGAAATTCGCTAATCTTTCGAATTATGCTCCCGCGACCTCGATTTGAATTTCGATCCTCAGGCCTTCCCCTGTAAGATGGAAACTTGTTATTTTGACATCTTGAAATTAGTTATCAAGTATATAGTCGCTTGTTTAAAAAATGAAAGTAGACTCATCCAATATAATTTCGTTTATAATTGGATCACATTGTTACTGTTCTGGAGAATTAAGCAGAGTTTTTATGATTACGAAATTGCGAAATTGCGAACGAGTTGTGCGATTTTATGTCGCACTAACGAAGGCAGGCGTTAGTTACTAACGAATAACAATTTATCTTGATGAGAGGATAAGATAAGATCTACTATAAGAATGTTCGCGCTAGACGCTGCGTTGTTCGATTACAATCGGTACAAGCATCTTAGCTGCCTCTTTCTCACTTGTGTCTTGCTCTTTATCCTTCTCTCTTGATTCTTGGTTCTTGGTTCTTGGCTCTGGCAAGGCAAGAGATAACGAGCTGAAGGGTTGCAAAGAGATCCCATAGGGAATTCGTATATAGGGGGACGTGTGAACGGTCAGGGAGTTTGAAAAAGCACAAAAGAGAATACGTAACATCTACTTCTAAGAGAAGTTTGTACGAGATGCGCGCATTTTTTTAATTTTAAATATCCATCATGGCCCCGGAGCATATTTGCCCTCTGAGCGGCGAACCGACCGCGTTTGTGAATGCTAATTAGTTGCATGCTGCGCGGGTCCTTCTTCCAGCATCACATCGTGCAGTTTCGCCCCGGGGGCCATGCATCACGAAGAGATGTGTTTACGCGACCTTTGATTCCCTCTCTGATTTCGACTAAATGCGAATCGCTTCTCTTCTAAGCCTTCTCTATAAAGTATAAACTGATGCTACCAAAGGCACCAAAGGACGAAAACTATTCTTTTTTTACCACCAACGAAAAGGCAACTTGATTCAGGATAATAAATTGTAGTAGTCATCTTTACTACTCTTGTTTCAGAGGAATCCAATTAAGTAATTATTTATGATGACTAGGATAGCAGTTTCGCGAAATTTGATATATTTAAATGATGTACGAAAATAATGATAGATATGTGTAATGCGAAGTCCAAGAGGGAATTTTAATTGCAAGTAATGTGATGGTAATGCAAATACTTGGAATAGCCTTGAAGCCTCGTAGTGTCTTCTTTAAATTGAGGGGACAGATTCTCCGGATTTTTTTATCGCATTACCCTGGATTAACTTTATATTCAGAATTACTTTAGATTACCTAAAATTACTTCGGACTGCATATGATTATTCTGGATTATATAAAATTAAAGTGGATTACCCTTGCTAAACTATAGACTTACGTCAACTTTTAACAAAAAAAAAATAATTTTTAACAAAATTATTGAATTCTAAACATGATAGATAAACTTTTACCCAAATAGTTGAATTTGCAAACAAAAGGAATAATTTTCTACCTAAAAAGACGAATTTTCAACAAAATACATTAGTTTTATCAAAGCAGTTGAATTTTTAAATAAAAACGATAAATTTTCAACCAGTTAAAACTCCTACCATGAAAGATGAATTTCGCCTTGAAATCGGAATCTTGGAAGAATTAATTTTCAGCAATATAGTTACATTTTCAAACATAGAAATGAATTTTCCACCAAAACAGTGCAATTTTCAACCCGAAAAGATAAATTTTGAACAAAAGAGTTCGATTTTTACCAAAAGAGAATACTTTTTAACAAAGCTGTTTATTTTTTAACAAAGACTATTAATTTTCCACCAAACTGCTGGATTTTTAATCAAGAAAATTAAAAAAGTTTAGGTTTAAATTGAAACAAAGAAAATTCTAACCTTATATAGTAGAACTTTCGACAAAATAGTTCAGTTTCCAACCGAAAATAAAATAGTTAAATTTTTAGTTAAAATAATTAGATAAATGACTTTTGATTTACGAATTTTCAAAAATATACTTACATTTTCAAACAAAGAAATGAATTTTCTACCAAAGTATTGGAATTTTCAACACAAAAAGACGAGTTTTCAATAAAATAGTTGAATTTTCAACAACAAAAAATTACTTTTAAACAAAATAGTTGAATTTTCTACAAATTTTTCACCAAATAGTTGAATTTTTAAACAAAACAATTAATTTTTTACTAACAAGATTCATTTTCTCCCAAAAAAAACAAATTTTCGACAAAATTCATAAACTGTCCACTAAAAAAAACATAAATTTCAACTAATACTGGAATAGCTCAATTTTCAGTTAATAAAATGAATTTTCAGAAAAAAAAACAATTTAACACTTTAAATTTATTCGCATTACTTTAGTGGATTACACCAAATTAGCTGGACTACAGGTGGATTAATCTATATTACAAGTGGATTTCTTGGATTACCTGAATTACTCCTATATTTGGATTACAAGTGGATTACCCTTTATTACGCCGAATTACGAATGAATTACTCTGGATCTTAACTGGATTACAAGTATTAGATTACTCTCGATGAATTATTTAGAATTACTTGAATACTCAGGATTACACTGTGACAGATAATATTTTACGTTAATACATGCTTTTTTGCAAAATTAAACTCGAAATGTTTCGGCAAAGAGTTCTTGCTGTTATCTTTTACATAATGAGCAAACTCTCAATTATGTAAACAATTTTTATAAACCAATGTTTACTCCTTGGAGACTGACATACTCTTAGCCATTTTTTACAGCGCTTTCGTCTTTCCCAGGAATTTTAACAAGATTTGTTTACGCTCTTGAAATCTTTCGAAATTCTTTTAAAGTTTCTAAAGTTTTGTTGTTAAATGTTTAAAAAAAATATATTTTTATGAAAAGTATTTTAAAGTTTAAAAAATTGTTTGAAATACTTAAAACCCTTTTCTTAATTTAATCTTAAAGTTTAATTTTCAAAATATATTCTAGAGGCCCCATAAAGGCGGCTCACTGTGGAAACGCCTAGCTGGGCCCTCGCAGGGGCTTGCATATTTGCCCCTTTATTTCCGATCCCCAAGTTAAACAAAAAAAATACTAAAAAAACAAAAAACATTTGGCATCTTTTTTTATAATATAATTTTAATTGTCTATCTCGGAAGCTTTACAGTTTTTCAAGTACTTGATTCTGTCCCTAACCTCAGTGACACAGACTTTCTCAGTCGAGTTTTCTACTAACCCTATGGTTTTCTAACGCATTGTGTTCTAAATCGCATTTGTGGTTTCCTATATCTTCATCTCCTAATTGTCCCCTAAAATGGTCTCTGAAAGCGTCTCTAGCTCCCCGCCTGCCTCATACTGCATTTCCCCTTTGCTATTTCTCATGTTGACAAATTCTGTACTTTTATTTGCCTTCATTGCTTTATAAAGTAGTTTCTTGTTTCCATTAAAGTCGTTTGTATTTTCTTTTCTTCTTCTGCTTTAATTTTATCTTTACTTTCTTAAATAAGTATAAAATAAATTTCCGTTTATTTTGAACTGACTATTTTTGACAGAAGACGTTCTTTGTATAATAATGTTAATTTTGTATAACCGCTAATGACTCAATATTAAACTCAATTTTCAAAAATTTCAAAACGCTCTTGCAGGGCAATAGAGGCAAATTACTGTAAGGCCTATGTGGGCCTTATAGGGGACTAATCGGAGAGGGCCACTGTATTATGACTCTTCGTGCGCAGTCCGCATGGTGCCTTCGAAGGTGAGCAATGTGGACATGTCGAAACTATGTGGGCCTTTCGTAGTTTGCCAATGGTAAGGCCAACATAGTAAAGGGGCAAATTAAATTGGCGGTTTGTCGTCCGATACCATTCGTGAAAAATTTGCAAAAATAAGGAACTAAGCTATCTTCGCATGAGTTTAAAATGAAGCAATCTCAATTATCTGTGTATGAAGTAGTTTACTTTTTAAATATTTATAACTTATCGCGGTTTTCGCACCTCAAAGGTTTGAGCGCCCGATATTAATTACAAAAACCATCGCGTCGCACAACCAGTTAGCTTAACGAGCAGATGAATAACAAGAGATCCCTATCTTTTCACTGGCCCAACTCACAGGCCATAAACGCTCGACACATATATACTTTGTTTATGGCTGTGATATCCGCAGTTCGCAGCCGAAGACCATAAATTCAAAGGCAGTTAGTCCTCTAGGTAGGCGTTCATCCCTGTCCGACCCCTGACCGAGAGTCGCGAAACCCACGAGCAAAAGTGAATACCAAGACTTTTTCTTCACTTTAGCATCGGCCATACTTCTCAGACATTTTTATTCGAACCGGAGGCTGTCGAATAACAAAACCTGCGACTGCGCAATCCTCAACCCTTGTAGTTAGCATCACAATAAGACAATTTCTTCAGCAGAAATAAAGTTTTTCACGACCAAGTCATTCCAACTAGAGGGAGAATAATTTTATTATCGTGTTGGGTCTCCTTTTTCTGCATTGAAAAGGATGTAAAAATTCAGACTGAGGTTTCTCTTTTGCCAAATAAAAAGAAAACTTCACTGTCGCTTATAGAGGTTTCCAGACAATATAAACTTCATGAGTAACTTTATAGTTTCAAAAGATACTGTATTAGAGCATCAAAAATTCAGGTCACCTACCAAATAATCTAAAGTTCCGAATCTCATTTAAATTTTGTCAATCTAATATCAGATTAGGGGCGCCCGTAAACCACATTACCAATTTAAGGCATTTTTTCGCGTTTATATTATTGAATCAAGAGTGCTTTGCAATATTAAAATATCAGACTTTACAGCCCAATATACTTTAAAGACAGGGGAAATAGGGTTATTTTTCACGAAAATAGAATGAGAAATACATTTTCTGTTTATCAACTTACTGTAGATTACATAATGAATCGTTAAAATTTTAATCTGAAGACTAATTATTTCAAAGACAGTTTAATTTGCAAGAAAAAAGTACATTTTCAATATTTCTACCATAAAAGATGATTTTTAATCCCAAACGATGAATTTTCAACAAAAAAAACCTTTAACAAAATACTCAAATTTTTAAACAAATAGATGAATTGTAAATTAAAAATATTAACTTCTTACTAAAAGGCAAATTTTCAACAAAATACATGACTTTTTAAACAATCAGTTCAATTTTGAACTACAAAGGATACATCTCTAATTAAAAATGGAATAGTTAAATTTTAAGATAAAAGGATGACTTTTAAAAAACAAAGAAAAAAGAAAATTTCAACAAAATAATTGTATTTTTAACCGAAAAGGTGAATCTTAAAAAAATGAAATTTTCAGGAAGTATACTCATAGTTGAATTTTCAACCAAAAGAGATGCATTTATAATAAAATAGTTCAATAATGAACCAACTAGATAAATTTCCTAATAAGAAGATTAATGTAAAGAAGATTAATGCCAAAAAAAGACGAAATTCGAACAAAATTATTGAAGTTTGAAGAAAATGGACTTTTCAACAAAATGATTAAACTTTCAACAAAATAGTTGATGGTTAACAAAATAGACGAATTATTGAACAAAAAAATTTGCTTTGTATCAAAGGACAAAAATTCAACCAAATATTTGAATTTTGAAATAAAAAAGGTAAGTACTAAACAAAAATGAAAGTTAAATTTTTAGTTTAAGAAAATACTTTACAACCACAACCAAAAACAAATTCAAGGAAAGGAGGTAAATTTTTAACAATAAAGTTGAATCTTTAACCAAGTAGATTAATTTTCAATAAGAAGAGTTATTTCTACCAAAAAAGATGAATTTTGCACTATTTTTGCAAATAGTTTCATTTTTTACCAAGTTTACCAAGATTTAAAACCAAAAATGAACAGTTAAGTTTTCAGATAACAAAATTTAATTTTGACCAAAACAAAAAGGAAATTTCAAGAAAATAGTTCAATTTTCAATCGAAGAGGTGAAACTTTAAAAAAAATTAATTTTTCACGATGTATTTTTAGTTGAATTTTCAACCAAAAAATATGAATTTGTAATCAAATAGGTAAATTATCAATAAAATAGATGAATTTTCTAAGAAGATTAATGTTAAACTAAAAAAGACGAATTTTGAAAAAAAATTCTTAGAATTAGAAGCCAGACTAGTTGAAAAAAAAATTTCAATGAAATACATGAATTTTCAACTAGAGAAGATAAATTTTCAACTAAAAATGGAGGTTACATTTTCAGTTCAAAAATTAAATCTCAACCGGAAAAAAGAATTTTTACCCATATATTCCAAATTACAAATCTTTCATCAAAAAAATTTATTTTCAACCAGAGTTCAATACCAATTTTGACTTTCTACCAAAAAGGTCGAATTATCAATAAAGTACATGAATTTTTAACCAAATAGCTGAATTTTTAACTAAAAAATACCAATTTTGTACCAGAAGTCGAAAAGGTAAATGTTCACTAACAAAAAATAATTTTTAATTAAAAATGAAACGATTTCTCAACAAAATAGTTCAATTTTGAACCACAGAAATGAATCTGTTACCCAAAAAATGGATTTCTAACACATTAGTTTGAAATTTCCATTAAACAAATTTTTTACCAAAATTGATGAGTTTTTAAAAACTAGGTTGCATTTTTTCATGTAAATAGTAGAATTTGAACCAAATGCAATAACTACCAAATCAAAAATATGATATTAGACTTTTTAAAAAAGCAAAATTAAGTTTTAACCAAAAATAATTAACATTTAGGCGACATCCCGAAAAGAACGGGTAGTATTTTCAAAAAGGGAAAAAAAGGAATGCTTTACAAAAGGGGAAAAAGGTAAAAAGGGGAATATGCAAAGGAGAGTGTGTGCAAAATGTGTATCAAAAAAAGGGAAAATAGGGTAATTTTCTCATGAGAAAGGGGAAAAATAGGGGAACGATTGAACACTTATTTTTACATTTTGAAAAGAACCATTAATCTTCTCATAAGAAATGTTATATTTTTAAATAATTTTCAATGATTTCTGTCATTGAACAATTTATATATGTTTAACATCGTTCTCATAAATATTTCTTTCCAAGATTTGTTATTTCTTCCTTTCTTTAATTAATAATTACTTTTAATGTAAATTTAAAACTATACACTTTAACATCTTCTGTTCTTTTTTTTTAAATGAAAGATAAAACTTTTTTTCAAAAAAGAAAAATGATAGAATTTTTCTTTGGTTCATGCTGAATAAATTTTAGGTTCCATACATTTAAATTTTCTTAAATGTATGAATATGATTCAATCCAGAAAAAAATATTTTGCACATTTTCAAACAAATTGCTATGGACCATAAAATTTATTTCTATATTTCGTAATTTAATTAATTAATTACTTCTAATACATATTGAAAAAGTACTTTATATTTTGTATCTGATCCAATTTTATATTGGATATCAACTTCTGTCAGCAGTTTTCACATTTACAACATGCTTTACAATTTTAATTCAAATTCGTCTAAGAGTATTTATTTTTAACTATTTACTATTAACCGGATTTATTTATTTTTCGTTATTTTTAACCGGAAATCTGATGGTCCGGGATTCAGGTCCCAGCGGAGATAGGGACATTTTTTCACAATCTTAAAATTAATCAATATTTTAATAATATTGATTTAGACCAGTAGACAAACGAAATTAACATCCACAATTAATAATAAATATTCCCGGATCAACAAACCTAAGATCAACAATGAAAAATTAATTTTAATGGTTCAGCACTTGAAACGTGTACCTTATTTACTCAAAAATAATTTATTTTAGTTATATAATTGCTTGAATTATTACCCAATAATAGGCACAGTTCGTAATTTCAGAGAATTTCCCGCATAATTCAAATATTTTTTCAAATATCGTATATTTAAAGAGAAAAGGGGAAGTTTTTGAGAATAGAAGTAAAGAGGGGATTTAAAAACAAAATGAGAAACTAAAGAAAAAAGGGAAAGACTGCGCATCTTGCAATAAATAATGCTTAAAGTGAAAAGGAGGAGGTGAGGATTAAGCTTCGTGAAGGTGATCAATGAAAAAAGTGGCTCAAGATAAATAATAATAAAATGTATTAAAAATCGTATACAATTTTGATTCTCGTACGTGGTCGACGAACAATTACTTTTAAGGCTATGGCAACATAAATAATTATTATTATTACAAAAAGACGACTGACTGCGGAACCAGGCAGTCTTGAGACCATCGATCATCCTCGCGAAAAAACGTAAAAGCGAGACGAGGGACATGCGATACCTTTAGCTTATTACTTACAGTACAAGACTTAGAAAAATGAGGCACACAGGAAAGAAAATAATTTTATATAAAGAAAGAAAAAAAGAAAAAGAAGAAAAGAAAAACAAAATCAATTTCGCAGAAGACACAAAAATAATTACATTAACAATGATTTAGAGACTCTTTCGTATATTCTTCAGTTTATTGACAATCATCGTGACAAAGAAATTTATTCGCAAATACACAGTCCTTATAAAAGTTTCCCTCGTTTCTCGACGTTGCGTTCTTCCGCTTATTCTCATTAGCAATAATTTACCGTGTACTCCTTAATTTAAATGCGTAGAACGATTCGATGCACTTCACGTCATACGTCAAGTTACTTGTTACTTTCGATGCAAAGTAACACTGATCGCTAGTTACAGTTCCTTTTTTTACGTGATATGTGAAACTAACTTTTTACTCTTCCTACCTTAAATTTTATGTGTGTACGTCTGTTTGGCAGAGGGCCCCGTCTCAAAGTCAAGACGGTTGCGTTAAGTTGCTTGAGGCAGTTTTCGTTTTGTTCAAGTCTTTTTTTCGACCATTTCTTTACTCGCTCGTGTACATTGTACACTGCACCTCGAAACCGAACAGCGCGTTCTGCTCAAAAATGTTTTCTCCTCACATGTATGAATTTTGAAAAATCTTCTTGGATTCAGATCGGAATTTGGAATTTGGCAAACGCGCCTACTAACTCTTCTCTCTTCGCACATTTATATATTTATATATATAATATATATATATAATATATATTTATATATTTATCTATTATATATAATTATGTATCTGTAACCGCGTTGTTAAAGAACTACTTGAAGTCGCGTCCACATTAAAGAAATGTGGACAATAGAAAACCAGAAAATTTGTGAGTAACAGAATTAGATTTCTCCAGACTACAAATTAAGTCGGTTGAGAGAAACTTTATCCTCGACTCAGACATGACTTTCGAAAACCGTGTGAACCTTGACACGCAAGTTTAATCCCTTAACACACGTAGTTTTCTATGGGCTTGGTTTCTCTGACTCGAAATATGGAGAATAGCTGTTTCGAGAGAAGTACAATAAGAATACAAATTAAGTCTTGTTTCCGGTGTCAACTTTTTTCTTTTTTTTCTTTTTTAGTTTCCTCTATGGTCGATTCTAGACAACAAAAGGACGAACGCGACACCTCTTATTTGCTAAGCGGTTGAAAAGGTTTCGACTGACTATTGTTATAAATGTATATCAAATTCTTTCTGGCGCGTTCCTTCCTCTCTGTACACTCTTTGGACGCATCGGATCACTTCCGCTCGTGACAAGATTTTCGAGATCTCAAGTTTGTCGTGCGATTCTGCCACGATCGCGAAGGACATTTGCCTCTGTACACACTACAATCTACAATATAATCGAAGTAATATTATTTATTTACAAAGAACCTAATTCTTTAGGAGTGCAATATTTACAGTAGTTTTTCATCCTTTCTTAAGAAATAACCTATACATCTTCGATTTTCACCAGAAGTCGCGAACTGCTTTCGTCAAGATTACATCTGCCCTTTAGTGTCTGTCAATTCATTTTTATTACTATAAAGATTTTAAAAATCTAAGCTCTATAAAAAAAATCTCTTCTCGAAACCAGCTCGCGACGAACTCACTCGACTTTTTCAATTCGAATGTTAAAACTAGATAAATAGAGGCTTGACCATGCCGAGACAGCCGGGGATTTTTTACTTTTTCTTTAAATTTTTCATATTCATATACCGTGGGATTCGATTTCAGTTTCAGTTCTTTATCACGTTATTTTAGTTCCGTGATGTCTGAGAATCGAAGTATTTGATATCCCCCAACATCCAGAAAAAAACCAGTTTCTTCTCTATTTTTCTGAATGGAGGGGTCGGTCGGCCATTCCAATCTCGTATTTTCTACCAGCTGACTCCGCATGGAGTGACACGTAGACAAGACAATACAGATTAGACGGACAAGCGGACCTCGCGGTGTCCGAAGAAGTGCAGAGAGACTATGTAGAGTAAAAGAGAGAGAGAGGAGAGAGAGAATTTTCTCGCGCGCACATTCACTCACACTCTCCAAGATACAAATACACATTCACCTATACAAAATCACAATCACACGCGCGGCATCAAGACTCTCGAGCCAGGACTCTCTCGTAATTCTTGGATACAAGTACCTTCGCTAAGGGCAGGCTTGAAAGGTCATCCGGTTCAGAGAGAACGGCATTTCGATCGACTCTTCATTTGTGATTCGAAATTCCCGCGGCTCGGGAGAAGCCATGCTGGTTTTCGCGCGTTTTAAAATACGTATATCGGGTTTCGACGAAGAAGTCTGAGAACACCACAAGCTATCCAGTCAGACACCTCGGATGAGCTACCGAATTCGGGAAATGTGCGTTTCGATTCTTCAGTTCGTCAAATTTAAGGTTTATGGTTTGTGGTAGCAATTAAGTTGGAAAGTTCTTTCTTGCTGATGACAATATTTTTACAGGTGATGGAAAGTGGGCTGACGCTACAACGAAAATCATCCGAAGATGTAATTCCGTTTTAAATCCATCTTCGGAACAGGTGTCAGATTCATCATATTGTCAATTGTAAATTCGTAAAAGCAATTTAGGCACTATATTCGATACGGTAAAATCTGGTTCACTTGAAACTATTCTATTAAAATTGTTTTTGCAATAAAAAAAAAGCCTTTGAGAGGCATGCATTGCTGTACTTGGGGAACATCCTTTCGGAAGTATACCCGAAACTCCTAATGAACCAGGCTTTACTCTGGATCCAAGACGTAATCCTACACCTAGTATTTTCAGATATATCTAAAGGCTGATTAGTACGCCAGGTAGTTTCAATCTTTGTCACTCGGTTAAAGAGAGTTCTCCCGTTTCATCAGCAACACCATTAACAATATCATGAATCATACACCAACGAATTTATATATAATATATTTTTATATATATGTACAGAGGGTGAATCTATGAACATAATCAGCTCCTAATCAATTTCCTGGTTTCTTCCTTTCTTGATTCAACATCCAAGGAGGATCTTTCCAAATCTATTGTTAAACTATTTAGAAGTTGTTAGAAACCAGCACCGCAAAAATCCTTAGACTTCTGTCGCCTGGGTGTAAGATGGAGCCAGTCCATGAGCGGGTGTGAGAGGTCCCGTCGAGGCGAGTGATCTCCTGGAGTAAATGGTGGCTGCCGAATGTGGCGTGTGCGGTGCGGTGTGCGGAGTATGCCTTCGGGAGGCCGACGCGAAGGGCTAAATAGGCCCGTAGTTGCTCAAAGCGGAAGGTCTTTCCTGTTGCTGTGATTCGCAGCCTGCGGTGCTCATGTCCCCTCCCGCCGACTGGTGACGTCATACGTGTGAGAGTGGTTGTTGCTTGAAGACATGATGATGGAGGTGATGTTGAGAGGCGCTAGCAACACTTCCCGGCGGAAGTAGAGCACTTCCGGGACCTGGAGGTGGTGGATAGTGAGGAGCAGATGAGCGTCCTACGATTCCCTTCACTCCTGAGACGTTACCAAGTCCACTGACGCCTGTGACACCACTGATTCCACCAACGCCACCACCGACACCATCTCCGAAAACTCGTCTCCATCGTCTTCGCCAGGAATCCAGAGTTTTACCGCTCCAGATCCAAACACCAGAGGTGATACCCACTGCGAGAGCCATAAAGTACTTGAGCATCAGGATGGAGTACATGGGCCTTGTTCGGGGTCGACAAGGGCAGGCAAGAGAGTCGAGCCATTCGCTTCTCATTGTTGATTCGTAGAGCTGGCAAGCGAGAACAGCGGTTGCTGGTACAGTGTAGAGAACGGAGAAGACACCTATACGGATCATCAGTTTTTCCAGCTTATCTGCTTTGGCTCCGGGTTGCCTCTTGATCACCGAGCGGATCCTGAAGAGGCTGACAAACCCTGCCATCAGGAAACTTGTTCCAAGTATAAGATAGACTAGAAGTGGTGCTAGGATGAAGGTTCTCACTCCTTCTGGAGCCACTGTGCAGACTCCGGCAATGGGATCTCCAGCTACTCCTCCTGCTAGGAGAGCCCAGACAGTCTGCGCAGTCGGTGCGAGCCACGCTGCCAAGTGATAGTACTGTGAGTAGGAGGCAATGGCCTCGTTTCCCCATTTAAGTCCCGCTGCCAGGAACCAGGTGAATGCGAGGACGACCCACCAGACGGAAGAGGCCATGCCGAAGAAGTAGATCATCAGAAAAACCGTGACGCACATTCCTGGTCCTTGGGCTCCGAAGCGCAATATTTTGCCATCACAGGCGATCTCCTCGTGTCCCCAGAAGCTCCTAGCCAGGTATCCCAGAGATACAAGGAAGTAGCACGCTGAGAGATAGACTATGGGTCTCTCGGGATACTTGAAGCGATGGGTGTCAATCAGAAAAGTGGTTATGGTGGTGAGGGTGCTTGCCGCGCATAGGCCGCTCCACACAGCCAGCCAGACGGCCGCGAATTCTCTTTCTTCGGTCGTGAGGAAGGCCCCGTGGCAGGGAATGTAGCAGTCCGCTACTCCCGCAATCTCTTGAGTGTATGCGGGGAGAAGACCGGGCAGTGGCATTTTTGCGGCGACTGCCCCTGTGCCATGGTATGCAGGGCTCGAAGCTTGTGCCCCCAGAGGTATGTGAACGAGTGGTGCTCTGCATCTGCACGCGCACTCTTTTGGCCTTTCCACCGGGGGATTTTGGCAGTTTTTTTGGTTCTTTCCTGGTTTGCATTTTGGAGGTTGAGTAGTTTTTGAGGGCTTTGTTGGTCTCGGCGGTACGCCTGCTGCTATTGGTGGGCTGCTAGCTGGTCCACCTGAATCAGTGCTGGTGGTTTTGTTGTCATGGTCCATGCAGAGGTTTTCCTGATCACCAAGAACTGGCAACCTTTCACAGGCCATCCTCTCTGGCCAGGAAAAACCATATTGTTGCATCAAAGGAGCACATCCAGTCCGTGCACGTTCACAAACACTTCTACAAGCTGGAAGTGGCTTGTTGTATTCTGGAATACAGATGGGCGTGTACATCGAACACAGGAAGAACTTCAAATCCGGAGAACACTTGATTTCGACAAGCGGCCAAAACTGATGAACCTCCAATCCAGCTTCTTCTTGTGTATCATGGTTTAACTCATTGGGCATCGACGTTAAGTTGTATCCGATTCCTCTGCACATTGGTATTGTGATTTCTTCACATCTTCCCTTTCCAGTCACAACAGAACTGCCGGACATTGAATGGCCGACATTGCTTCCTCCTCCTATAGCTCCACCAATACCTCCTGAGCTCGTACCACTTCCGGGTATGATCCCAACCACGGAAGACGACGCAGACGAGGATGCTGCGGAGGATGAAGACGATATCACTCCGGGAGAGAGATCTAAGTCGTTGTTTACTGGACCCACGGCGGAATCCGATCGTGTTATTGGTAGAAGTAGAGCTAGAAGTATCAGCGACAAATCCGCCATGGTCCTGGGTAAATGCAGTGGTCCTTTCATTCTTCGGTTGGGTCTCATTTTTGAGGACCTCTGGTTTACGCTCTTATTTGACTCATCACGCCTGCCTGTAACAAAAAGACAAGATTTATAAGACAACTGTTTCCAAATTAATCCGAGCTTTTAGTACTTTCCTCAAGAACAATATTTCAAGTACTACGAAAACGGGTCTTTTGCCAAAAACTATAAATTATCTGCAAGAAAATGAATGTTACACCCGACCGAAAGTGATGTCTGAATAGGAAATAAATGGTTGATACATCATGTCCCCTAGTTTTCAGACAACTTCTTGTCTTGAGCGAAAAAATTTAAGCTCCTAAATAATTTCTTTATAGATTGTTTTAGTGACATACTATGGGGGAGAATGGCAGTCTGGTAACAAGAGAAAGCAGAGAGTCGAAGATCGAGGAACACAGCGATCTTATAATAGTCGACCCGCAGAAAACACGTGACCGAAGTGAAATGTTATTGTAGGAGGCCATGTTAGCTTTACCGTTTGTTAACTGCTATAGTCGCCCTAACGTGTCGCTATTTATAAGCCAAGCGTTGCATCCGAGCGCAACGAGTGGTGTTCTACGTGTGTGGTTTAAATGCGATCGACGTCTCTGAACGGAACAAGGAACGTGCGTCTTGTCACTCTCGCTGTGGCAACCCTTTTCTTTTAACCTCCGACCCGAACTTTGACCGTATCCTCGAACGCTGATGAAGCACAAATGGGAAATCGAAGCCGTTATACAGGGCAACCTCGAGTTCAACAGCCGGACGCAGCGATTCGAACAACCCCGACAAATCGCTTCATCAATTTTTCTCCAGGGAATTCCCTTCTCTCTACGATTATTAGGCGATGCCAATCGACGGTGGAAACTTGGTTGGGCAATTAAGAGGGGTCGAACAAACTTCAGAAGGGGGGAGACAAGAAGCCGGCTTTGGCGACGGCTGGCTCTTCTTGTCCCCCGCTTTACAAACATGTGACTCACGTATGATCCGTAAGTTCACTTGTGTAAACTTATTTGAAAGCTTCAAGAGATGCGAGTAATATTAAGTAGTTTTTTGGAAAGGTCAATAACTTGCAGAGATGCTCCTTAATGTAGAAGAATTGCGAAAACGGTAATTGGCAATTTAAAAGAGCCTGCGAATCCCAATCGATTATCAAAACTGATTCTCATGATTTAATGTTGCTATCAACTTGAGGATTAATAAGGGCCTAACTAATAAGCGAACCAAAAGTGCTTTTTTTATTTGAGGGTAAACGTTAAAGAAAACTTGAATTTTTATTTCTTATGAACTTAATTTCTTAAATTTTTAAAGTATTCCATTTGATGAAAAGGCAACTGTGAAAGTCGGAAAACTACCCTCACAAACACTAACAACAATCTTTTGTTACCAAACAGTTTGTAATGAAAATATTTTGTCCGTGTCAAGTTAAATAATCGAAAACATTACTCACTACACTTTTTTAGAAATAATATGGTTCACCAAAGGCATATTTATTGGATAAAAACAACCGCTATCAAAATTTTAATGGCGTGAAAAATATGTGTTTTTCATAATATATGATAGACACACATAAATGTTATATTTGTCTAAAAATGATAAATTATCTCCAAAAATGGTAATAAAATTTTAAAAAGTAGAGAAAAGTTGATAAATCTCTCACGGAACTGAAGAAAACAACCGTTTTTATTAAACAGAAAATTAATTGAAAAATGGAAGCTACTTACACTTTTCAACTAAACTTTTTTTAATTAAATACAGTGAAACTGACAAATAAAAATGGTTTAACTTCTATAAATTGCAGAGTTCAAAGATGCAGATTCAATCCAAAAATGTAAATCAAAGTTATGACTTTCAATTTTTTAAATAAAAGAAGCAATCATTTTAATGTAGCATTTTATAAAATGGTACCATTTAATCCAATTTGAATCTAGAAATATAAAAAATTGAACAGTTACATTATTTTATAAGCTAAACGCTTCTTAAATTAAAAGTTAAATTATATTTATATTGAATAATTTAAAAATCGTTAAGGTGCTTCAAAGTGTTATTTTAAAAGCCTTAACAATCTAAATGTTATTTTTAATTTGTTCAAATTTTAAATTATTTTTGAAATTTTTTGAGAACTTTTAAACATCTTTTCAAATTATTCTTTCAAATACAAAAAATTTCCTTAAAATCTTCCACATTCATTTTTGACAATTTTGTAAATCTTTCTAAATATTTTTAAGCACTTTCTTGGAGTTAATTTTTCAAAATAAAATATCATTTTCAATTTTGATAGGAATCTTAAGGAAATGTTTTTATTCATTTAAAGTTTTTTACAGATCTTAAAAAGCTTCTAAATTTTTGGTCCGAAATCTGCAACAATTTATATTTTCTTTTAAATTAGGCTGGCTGTAAGCTATTTGCACCGAAATTTCGGTACGAACAGCTGGATTTTTTTATAAAGGTAGACACTTCATTAAAATTATTTTAAATCATTTCAAATTTTTATACAATTTTGAAGTTTGAATTAACAGGTGACGTAACGTCCAAAGTTTTGTTTTGTTTTTAGTTTTGAATCTTTGATTTATAATTAATTATTTTAAATAAAACAATCAGATATTTCTAAATATAAAGTAATCAATCTTTTTCTCAATTAAAATAATTCAAATTGAATGGTTGAAAAATGGAACATTTTAGACTGAAAAAATATTTGAAATTTAATAAAAGCCTTTCATTATAAATATATTATTTTGAAGTTATTTTATGTTTGCAAATAGTTTATAAAGTTCCAAGAAAACTTTCTAATTGAAACAGTTAAGCAACGGTTAAAATCCAAGTTGGACAGATTTTTGTTCTAAAAGTTTATAAAATTCCGGAACAAAAAATAAATTCACTGTCACTTCTCAATTTTTCCCGGTCTGAGAAAATTCCCGTTCATTTCCCGGTTTCGCGGTCCAGCGGCCACCAAGAAGTTTTTCAACTTTAGCCTCTTTTGAAATTTTTGACTAAAATTCTGAATGAAGTTTTTTTTCCTGATATTTTCCAATTAATGATGCAATGTTTAGATAATTAATCTAAAGATTTTGCTATGTATGAAAACGTACTAAAAAATAATGCGCCTACGAAGGTACGGCGGTGAAATTGTATTTCGTTAAAATGTTGTGTCGAAAGAAACGAAAAGGAACAAAACAAAAGTTTTGTTACATTTCTTTTCGTTCTTTTCCATCTAAAGCATAACTTCTACATAATTTTAACATAATGTGTCCATTGCCTTATCATCTACCGATAAATTTGTATACTGAATTTTTAATTTATAGAAATAATTGGCGGATATCTAAAAAGGTCCGGTAATTCCTTATTCCCAATGGCTAACAGCCCTAGGAGCCCGTACCACCTTTAAAAAAAAATTTGACGAAAATTCCCAGTAATTTCTTCACCAAATAAAATCTTTATGTGGTTGTCCTCTTGAATAAAAGAAATGTATTTTTTTTATTCAGGCTACCCTTCTAAGGAGCCGTTCCAAAAATACGTGACGCCTAGAGAGGGGTTACCTCTTGCGTTACGCCCGCGCCGTTGTTCGGCTATGGAAAAAGTGTTACGTAGGTGGGTGGGTGGGTGGG
>JAAAKG020173796.1:0-27014 GCA_010014905.2 Druon quercuslanigerum
ATTTACAGCTCATCTAATACAATATAATCATCCTTATAGGTTAGGTTTGTCAGAAGCGGGTTAGACACCGCTTCTAATCACTTTAAACCTTGATTATCGTCCTTTGGAAATTGGTGGTGTTTAACATGGCGAGACGAGAGACACCCAGGAACAACACAGACGCAGACTTAAGCGAGCGGGGTGGGGTGCAATAGGGATAACACGCAGCGCCAACAGTTGGCGCAACTTGTACTACGCCTAAAATAATAATTATAAATCTTCATATTCGCCCATTAGAGTTGAGAGGGCCTGAGAAACACTTGGAATAGGATCGCCATGAGGCAAACACTCCAACTGGGAACTGAACTCTGCAATAAGAATTAGAGGATAACTTTTTTTTAATTGATAAATGATGAAAATTGAATTATAAAAATTTAAGAAAATTGAAAAGTCCGCTGTAAAAAATCAAATTTACATTTTTTTCATCTTTCAATAGTTGAAACACGAAATAATAATAATGAGGCCGACTATGTTAACTGCATCTTTACTGCCAAGCTTAGACATTTCAAGCCAATACTGAAATTTAAGCGAGCCTGCGCAATGTGATCTGCTATCTCCTTTTCTCCCACAAGAAGTGTGCGAGTGAGTTCCAGTAAATTGCAACCACGACAGCAGCGACAGGAATTGAGGTTATGTTAATTTTTTGCGAAATTTTGTGCAAAGTCAAGTAAACATAACAATAGCAAGTTGGGAAATTAAATATCTAACTAGGAAAAATGGCGTGTTTTGTTCCAAATCTGTATTACCTCAGTTTTTAGTTTTCATTAAACACGGCGCTCACTCTCACGCTTCCCGTGGGAGAAGAGGAAATATCAGATTACAGTGCGCATGTCCGCTTAGATTTGAGTGTTGCATTGAAACATCTAGGCTTGGCAGTAAAGTTGCAGTGTCCACAGTAAAAGCTCGAGGCGCTTTGCACAGCATGATTGGTTTCCTTATTATTACTCCGTAAGTTTAAAAATGTTTAAAAATCTAAGTCTTTGTAAAAAAAAGGATAAAACTGCCATATTTATATATTTACATAATTTCACATGAAAGTTTAATAAATTCCCATTTAAATACATGAAAAGATTTTTAAAATGTAGATTTTTTAAATACAGAACTCGCTTGGAAAATAATGTTTTGTCAAATTAACAGTCATCCAGTGTAATCTAAGAGATTATGACTTTTTCAAGCGCTCCTTCCACGATTATGCAGTCCTGAGTAATAGCTTGAAATTAACTTTTTTTTTTTTAATTTAAATGCGTTAAACTTCTCAACGTGTAATTTCTTATAATACACATTAAATATTTTAAAAGATGCAATAACAAATATTCGTCATTGAAATCTAAGAATTTTGAATTACAAATCTTCGAAATTGAATTATATAAAAAATGCTTAAAATAATGTACTTTTATACTAAATATTTGGAAAATTGAAAGTTTTTATTCAATATTTTTTAAATTCAACATTATTCAATTTTAACCTTTTAAAATGGCAAAACTTTCAATTCTACCAATTGTAAATCATTCAGATTTAGGTGTATAATTACAATTTTAGTTCTACCATAAAAATTCTAGAATTTTCATGATTAACACTTAAACTTTCTTCATTTTGTAAAATTTAAAATTTAAAATTTATTTTTTGATCTTTAAAATCGATTTTCAATCTTCAATTTGTTAGATTTAAAATTCAAACG
Organism: Druon quercuslanigerum; assembly: GCA_010014905.2. Classification (NCBI taxonomy): domain Eukaryota; kingdom Metazoa; phylum Arthropoda; class Insecta; order Hymenoptera; family Cynipidae; genus Druon; species Druon quercuslanigerum. The sequence goes on from JAAAKG020173796.1 coordinate 1,718, forward strand.
TGGACTTTTGCTAATACAAATTAAGAAATGGTTATTTATGCATCGGTGTAACTAAAGAGTTTTCAATTGTAACTTTTCAAAAGTGCACGTTGCCTCCTGAATGCCCTGAAAGATTATCATAAGGGCTTTTTAAATTATTTTTTAAATTGATAAGTCAAATTTTGATCGCACAAATAATAAAGAAAAAGATTCTATTTTTCGGTCAAAATATGCAAGATACGAAAAAAGGTGAATATACAAAAATTGTGCATCCAAGAAGATCTTCAAATTTTGTTATAAACTACTATTTGATAGAAAACATAGTTATTTCTTATTCGCAAAAAATGAAAAAAAAATTTTTTTAATTAATTTTTAGACCGTGAGAAAATTCAAACACTTCTTATTTGTGAACAACCTCAGGATAATTTTAAGCCAATAATAAAAAACGTCCGTTTGGTTCTTTTTTTTAATGGAAAAATTTAATTATTTAAAAAATAAATCTTAAATCTTTCATTTTTTAACTTAAAGTAAAATTTATATTAACTTTAAATAACAATTACATTTAATTAATTTAATAACGATTTATGATTTTTTTCCAAAAAATTTGATTTAAAAATAGTTCCGAACAGATTATTTTCATGTTTGGCTAAAAATAAGCGCACCGTGATGGTTAAACATAGTGTAGAAAAGTTCTCATGTTCAAAAGTTTTAATAGAATTGAAAAGAGAAAATAAGTGATGAGTATGTGCTCGCTAAAGCCGAAAGAGCTTTAACAAAAGAGAATTCACAATCAGCAAATTACATTCATCAATGTTTTGATCTTTAATTTTAAACGTACACTGGAGGCTTTAACCAAATTTTTGAATTTTAATTTTTTTCTAAATATATCTGGATGTGAAATTTTATTGTGCTTTCTTACTTCAACTTGCACACCATTTGTCAGTTTTTGCAATTTTTTTTTAATTTTCAGAGAATGCGCTTTATCGTCTTTTTTGTTATATAGAAAAGGAGGAATTGAAAAAAAATTTATTGGGCTATCATAAGTGAAGGCTACAAAATTTCTACTTCATTTCTCTTTCATGGCGAAACTTTCTGTAGAAATATTTTAATTGAAATTTTAATAAAGAACATAATAAATTAGGCTTTTGAAACTTTTAGAATTCATAAAATAAATATAAATATCGTATTGTAAGCAAAAACGCTCCAAAGGTCCAGCGCTGACATTAACTAAAATCATAACTACTTCTAAGCTATAGAGAATTTTGATCTGAAACTTCACCAATTATTAATAATGTTTGAAATTTTTTTTAGTTTCTCCTAATTTATCCGTCAAAGGATACCCTAAGGTACCCTAAGGTACCCTAAAGTATCTTAAAGTACAAATGCTTTAAGGTACACGTGGACATCAAATAGACATTTTGGTTATTTAAACACAAACCCTTGACTTACAGTCTTGACGTACTACTAACCCCAAGCCCACAAATGCCAAACCCACAGTGCCCTTACCCACAAACACTCAAGCCTGTCCATCTCTGACCCACAAACCCCTAACACACAAACCCCTAATCCACAAACCCCTCACCCGCAACTCCCAACCCACAAAATCCCTTACCAATAAAGCCGAAGCCCAAATGCGATATCTCGGCAAACAAAAATTTTATTAAACTCAACGGAATTCAAAAAGGGATCAGATAACCAAGGTAATAATGTAAATTACCCACATATGCGCCCGTTTAAATTTTGAAAACCTCACCTCTCATAATTAGAGGAGAAACTGAATATTGTATCAATAAACAATTGTTTTATTATTGTAACAAATAAATTTTCCATTGATTTATTAAATTCTATAGTTTATACCATAGTCGTAATCTTACAGAGCAAAAACGTCAAGGTTGTCCGGCTGACATATTTACATTTAATAAGAGTTAGTTCTGAGTAAAGAAATTTGTATGAAATTTCTATTAGCACTGCTGTCGTCATTCCTTATTATTTTACCTATTAAGAAACAATGAAAAATTGGATATCAAAGTTAACTATTTCACATTGTTTATCATAATAGAAGAAGTTTTTGAAACATCCAAAAAGAAGTATATGTATCAATTACAAATTTCAATTATATTTTTTTAGGATAATAACATTCTATTTTTTGGCGTTGTGCAATTTCAAATTATTTTATTAAAACGATCAGCTAGGATTTCAAACTCAGCGTTTTTTAAATCATTAATGCACCTAGAATAAGGCTCCACCAACCGTTTTTGTGGGCATTTTTGTTCGACTCAAACTTTTTTGAGGAGGAGTGTGTTTAACAAAAGCCATATCGATCTAAAAATAAAAATATAAAAATCGCTTTTATGTGTAGCCGCACTTTCATCCATTAGTGGTCTCCTAAGAGTTTTGAATTCATTGCCATTTACGCCCTTTTAAAAAGCTACGAATACCTGCAAGCAAAAAACAACAAAGGCAGTTTATGTTTTTTGTAGCTTCTAACGGTCCAAATAACTGTTAGCTACAAGAATGTTCAAAATTATAATATTTTTTTATTCTCGTGAATATGGACGATATAAAATCATTTGTGTACTTGAATTCTCGAAAGTTCGACTTTGATCCAACCCAGCTTGTAAAAGTACAGTTTAACTTAATCCGACCTTTCGAGGCTTTTGCACATCCCTAATCTTGACAGAGCAAATTATTTTTAATGATTCCCTTATTTTGTTGTAAAATTAATATATCTATGTGAAAAAAGTTTTTATTTTATAAGAAGAGCAGCTTAGAAATAGATATGTTTATTTTAAGAGATGTATTCTAAATGAGGGCCTATCTATCAATTTGTTTGATTGTGTAATCGTTCTGTATCAGGATTTGTTAAACGTTTTGCAATCCCTTTGTAAGTTATCATTATCTCTTATACAATCAGTTCTCTATACAATAAAACTGATTATCGATTGTTTTTCAGATGGGTGTTGGTGGAAGGAGGTATGTAAGTATATGTTTGCATGGGTGATTTGTATTTAAGCTTTATGTCGTAATGCATTTTCCGATCCTTTGTAAACTAATGCGTTCGAAATTTACTCAGCAAGAAACAATAAAATTTGACAAATTTCTTCCAGTATGGCACACACCACTAACTAATAAGTAAAAAACATCTTCGACCATCCTTTCAGCATTGAAATTATTTAGGCCTTATCTAAGGGACATCATTTTGCAGTAGCTTCCTTCGAAGTCCTGAAAGAAAAAATCATCAGTAATTTAGATCCCACAGTATATATACTTTTACCTATTAAAAGCGAATGACATACGGCGTAGGATAATCAACATCTTACCCGACAAAAACAATAGTCAGAAAAACAAAAAACCTTCGAAAAGACTTTAAACTTGACAGCAACTCACCGACTTTTAATCTGACGAATGCTCACCAAGAAACTAAATCCTTTCAGAGAAAACTCCATCACAGGAAACTCTATCATACACGTACAAAACTTTTTTGACTTTATCAAAAAGATACACCAGATTCACAATCAATCTTAAGACATTCTAGTGAGTTTCGACGTACTATCTCTCTTCACGAAAGTACCAATCTCTGATACAATCGATATTATGAAAGCAATTGAAAACTTCCCCTCCGATCTGATACCTCTTAAAGAACACTTTTTCAATAATACTTACTTTTGTTTCAATAACCAATTTTACGAGCAATAATCTGCAGCAATGAGATCTCAAATCTTATTTATAATAGGGAACATCGTCATGGAACATCTAGAAACTAAAATTTGTTCTCCAATCCAAGCTTAAACCGGAATTTTCGTTCCGCACAGTTGCGGACACTTTTATCATCAGCAGACTTGGATTAGATAAACTACACAAGTTTTCCGATTTCATTAATCGATTACATCTCAATATTCACTTCACCGCGGAAATTGCAAAAATACCGAAATTTGCAACCTATTAAAGAAAAAGAGAGAAAAACGACTACCATCCTACCCTAAATCCAAGCTTTCATAGAGAAAATAGGAAGAATTCTCCACAAGCAGAACATCCAAACCATATTTAAACCAGCTGCGAAAATGTGACAACTTTTATATAAACCCTTAGATAAAAAAGCACCTATCACTGATCCTCATGGAAATTTTAGAAAGGAATTGACACGTTAATCAAATTTAATCATTCTATACGGCTGGAAGCTTTAGCCAATTACAGGCATCGTAGATAGTAGACATAAGAAGAAGTAAGGAAATGAACTACAATATTTACGAAACGTTGGCAAGATTCGAAATTTTGCACATGAATGAAACGCGAAACACCTCCTTTTATTATAATGTGTCATTAGAACAAAATTTAATGTATGAAATAACTTTCAAGTTTTTCACGTCTGACATTTGAGGTTTGGTTGCGGGCGTACACGAGTGACAGCCAATGTACATAAATGCGGATTCTGCGCAATGCGCAATTTTTGAGGATCAACATTTGTAAATGTACGGTGACAATGCCGAACTAGAGAGCATTGATTTTCCATCCAAACTAGTTCTATTCCATAGGAGACACCTAAAATAATCCTAATATTTGCAATTTTTCATCGTACTGTTTTAAGAAATCAAATTTAATAACCGGAACGGGTTTTTTCTGTGTCAACTAACAACCGGATTTAAAGAAAATTGTTGTTGTACATTTCTTTGGGTAACTAAAATAAACTAATGACAAGAATGAAAATGTTTAATTTATTGTGAAATATCTGAAGAAGCAGTCCCAGTCCGAGGTATAGAAATTAATTACACACGCCAATAGATCTTTAACAAAAAGCAATTTAAAATTACAAAATGGCAGTCAGCAATATGTGTAACTTTAAGTTTCAGAGTTGTGTGCATAAACGCAGGGTAAGCATTATTATTACTGCATAATTATTTGTGAGTGATTTATGGCCGCCTATTGGAGTTTTCGTGATTTCTTCTGGGGTCAAATGAGCAACCACATCAGTGTAGATAAGTGAGGATAAACACCAAGGATGAAACAATAGTATAAACAATCCTCATATTTTCTAATTTTTGAAATAATTGATTAATGTGCTAACGAAGAATTTTATTACAATTGTAATTAATGAATATTATGATGCTTTTTTTGATATTGTAATATGTATATCCTACAGTCATTATCTTATTGATTGAAAATATTGTGACCAAGCTTGTCCTTCAGAGATATTTACGGTTGATAGGAATCAGTTTCAAGGAAAAAATTTATTTATGAATTCATTGATGCTGATATTGTAATCTGTATAATCATCTATGTTTTATGGTGAAATCCGGGGTGATATAAAACTTTGTAAACACAAGGAGGTTTCTGGTCGAATCTGGAATCTGGTCTATCGGGTGCTAGATAAATTATGATTTCAACCAAACACGATAAACAGTTAGCTGGCTCTCAGATTTTTTTTTAACTACACTCGCTTAAAGTCATTTTTTAAATTTGGTGCTGCTTTATTTTTTCTAACGCATATTTACCTGCTAAACTTGAAAGCTGCATTAAAAAAATGTTTATGTATTGTTTTTTTAAATATGTATCAAAACAATTGTATTAAAGCAACAAGAAAATGGTTGCCCTCTGTATCAAAGTACAAATTGTCGAATCTGCAACGAACATTAGTGTTACTTTCCCTAATAATTTTGGTAGAGAAGATGCAATGAACCAAGATATAAAAAATAAGTTGCTTTTATATGCAAATAAACATACAAAATTTTGAAAACAAATTCATAAAAAATGTTTTCATTATGATTTCAAGATTAGCCGGCCAACGTGCATTCAAAAAATATAGCGTCACTAAATGTACAAAGATTTTTTTATTTAAGACCAGTATTATAAAAACATGTTAAATGTGAAGGCAATGTGAAATCGAAAAATCTTCTTGACAGAAAACCTCGAAAATTGGCATTAGAAATATGTGTAAAGTTGATCTTTTATAAAAAGCAAAAAGACGAAATTTTGACAAAATAGACGAATCCTAAACAGAAAAAGAATAATATTGAAGAATTTAAATATTTAATATTTGGAATCTCTTAACAAATTTGAATTGTAGACAATTCACTTGTTTAGCCAAAAATGAACCTTTTTTTCAAAAATTAATCCCCTGGTTTAAAATTCAATCATTGTAATAGGAAATTTGTCTTTTCACATTTGATTATCTTATTGACATTTCTTTTTTTTTAGTTTAAAATGTTTACTTTACTGCAAATTTAACTGTTATATTTTTGGTGGAAAATTAACATTTTCACGAGGTACACTATACAGGGACATCAAAAAGAATCGGACCCCCACCCTATCACCGAAAAGATGCGTTTTCGTGAGAAATGTTTCAGACAAAAGTTTTTGAGTTTTTGACGACGATCTTAATGGCCACCTTGCAGCTGACCTTAGCGTTGACCTTCAAGGTTATTTCAAGGTCAACTTTTATTTTTCAAATAGAAACCCCTATATTTGACACCGCTAATCGAAAGAACAAAAAATTTTACGTTTAGATATGTATCAAGATCATGTGAGCTGATGACCTTCGGGGATCAGCGAAAATATGCGTTTAAAAAAAAAAGTTGAACATTGTATCCAGATCCAGTCGACTAAGGCGAGATCCATCGTAGGTCTCATCAGTCTACAAAAAAAACCCTATTCAGATCCGGCCCGCAGAGCCGAACTCCATTGAGGATCTCGTCAATCAACAAAAAAGGTCGTATGTGGATCCGGCAGCTAAGGCGAGATGTTATCATCAGACCACAAACAAAAGTTCGTCTGTAGGTCCGGCCAGTTAGGCGAAATGGTCTCATCAGACCACAAACAAAAGTTCGTCTGTACATCCGGCTAGTTAGGCGAGATGGTCTCATCAGACCACAAACAAAGTTTCGTATGTGGATCCGGCTAAAAAGAAAGATCGTATGTGACCACTTAACATCAAATCTTCAAATTGCTGTCCATGTACAGCTTGGAAATGTGCCAATCTATTATAAACCTCTCTAACTGCGCTATGGTACATTTTCGGTGGTATCATCTGCATCTCGTGTAATATTCTGCGACGTGAATCTTCTAAATCAGTAGGTTTAGTGATGTAAACTTTATTCTTTAGATAACCCCACAGAACAAAATGTAATGGAGTTAAATCTGGTGGTCGTGGCGGCCGCTCAATTCGACCCCTTCGCCCAATCCATTTGTCTTGGAAATTTTTATTTAGATATTCACGGACATGAAGACCATAATGTGGAGGAGCTCTATCTTGCTGGAAGTAATCGTCTTCTAAATTCCCGTTGGCCAATCGTTCAATAGCTAGAACAAGTTGTTCTCGTAGTAAGATTTCGTAAGTGGCAGCTGTCAAATTACCTTCAATGAAGAAAGGTTTTTCTGCATACTGAGTATGATTGTCTCTGACCCAGTGTGGATTATGTCCTGAGCAGTATCTGCAGTTATGTCTATTTACATTACCCTTTAGTTGAAAAGATGCCTCGTCAGAGAAGACAATATTATCGATTTTAAAGGAGTGCCATTTATTTAATTTTAAAATTTTATTAACAGATCCGAAGCTGATTTCATTTTCCTGTGAAACACGATTGATATACCTAAATACGAGGATCTTCAACAAATGACTGCAAAACTTCTGATGATTTATTTTCAGTTGTTGCCGTCTTAAATCTTCCAGATTTTAGACGGTCTTTGACATTACCCGTATCATTAAAGCGTTGAATTCTACGTATTACAGTTTTAGCGATTCCATTATTTTGGGGTCGAAAATTTTTATTAAATAATTGCTGTACTGATTTGTAGCCTCTTTGCTGATCGCCCCATCCCCGCATCATTAATAACGTTATACGTTCTCTTTCAGACAGCTTTACCATTTTAAATAACTGCGGGTGACCAAAAATTCAATAAAAGAAAAGAAGGACCCCGCACAGTTTACATTAAAAGCCTCATACATAAGACAATCACTCATATTGTCATTTGTCTCTAAATTTCATGCAGTTGTGAAACATAAGACGATCACTCATATTGTCATTTTTTTCTGAATTTCATGCAGTTGTGAAACATAAGACGATCACTCATATTGTAATTTGTTTCTGAAATTCGATGTTTTCACTTTTTCCTGAAACTTTTGCCTGAAACATTTCTCACGAAAACGCATATTTTCGCTGATCAGCCATCGAGACCTTGATTAAGTATATTCGACCCCGAAATGACCTCGAAAGTCATCGGGTTACATGACCTGGATGCATATCTAAACGTAAAATGTTGCGTTCTTTCAAATGGCGGCATCAAAAATAGGGATTTCTGTTTGAAAAATAAAAGTTGACATTAAAATAACCTTGAAGGTCAACGCCAAGGTCAACTTTAAGGTCATCATTCAAATCCTCGTCCAAAACTCTGAAACTTTTGTTTGAAACATTTCTCACGAAAACGCGTATTATCGCTGATAGGGTGGGTGTCCGATACTTTTTGATGACCTAAAAACCCCATCATGTCAAAGTTCTGAGACAAGTTCAAAAAACCTCATTAAACTTTTTTCGAGTTTACTATATATAGACCATATTTACTATAGCATAAGTAGTTTAGGTTAAGAGGTGTTTTGACGGTTATGTTCAAATCCTTAAATGTTGGGGTCTTTTGGACCTCGGATTCAATTTCAGTGTACGAAGGTTTTTTAGATCTCTTATTCGGATTTAGCCACTCAGAAAACAAATAATAAACATGGCCTTGCCCCCTGACTAAAAACATTTTTTTGTATGAAGCTTTTTGTGGTTATTTTAAAACCCTGACGTGCTGGGGGTATTTGGACAAAATTTGGCAAAAAGGTATTTTTGTGCGTCTGTGTAATTTTTCTATTTAGTAGAAAATTTATATTTTTAGTTGAAATATTATCTTCTTGGTTAGAAATTCAACTATTTTGTGGTAAGTTTTTTTTACTTTGTTTGAAAATGACTTTTCTGACTAAATAGTAAACTGTTCCATTTCCGTTTGGAAATTAATTTATGTTAGTTAAAAATTCAAGTGCTTGACTTATTGATAATGCATTTTGTTGAACATTGTCTATTTTTAGCCAAAAAATGCAAGATACGCAAAAAGTTTTAGAAAGCAGAAACATTTATCTCAATAAGATGTAATACTTGTATTAAAACCATTTTTACATTGTTTTTTTTCTTATTGTAACTAAAACAAAAAAAATTATACGTAATAAAATGTGTACTTTATTCTTCAATATCTGAACAAGAATGTTCGGCCAGTGATAAGAATACGCTCATTAAAACCAACGGCCCTTTAAAAAAAAACGAATTACAAAATTACTACTTTTAACAGGCACACATTTTTTAAATCGAATTATTGGTGTGCAGAATTTTTGTTTACACAAATTCTATTTGAAAGCACTTTGTGACTGGATAATGGCTACCTAACAGAGTTTCCCTGATTTCTTCTCTAGTCAATTTATTAACCGCTCCGGTGTACATGTTTATTTTTACCCGTTTCTGTCCATTTCGATCAGGTGTATACAGTCCACGAAGAATCGAATGCTTTTTGACTTTTTCTAGTATGGCATACACATCACCATTGGACGTTGACAATACAATTTGTTCTTCAGCTGGCATGGGCTTACCAACATTGCTTATCATTCGCAATTGAATTGCTGGATTATCGAGAGGAAATTTGTATTTTTGAAGTTCGAATATCCGGTTTGAATTTTTGTTGGGAATAAGTCGAACACGTCTTAGTTCTTCAAGAGGAAATTTAAATATTTGTGAAAAAGGTTGCCAGGCAGGAGGAGACTTGGACCTGGACCTGGTACGAAGAGGTGAATCGGCAGCAGGAGGTGACTCGGCAGAATCATGAGTTCTGGCAAGAGAAACACTCCCTTCTGGTGAATGACGTCTTACAAGAGGAAGAGTCCAATCTGGACAATGATAGCTGACAATAGGAACAGTTCTTTCTGGTCTGCTACGAGGAACACCGGGAATAGGCTTACCATCAGGAAAGCAATCGAACTGGACACTCAACTCTGCAACAATAAATAAAGCGTAATATTTTCTTGAAGCACATAATCGTATTTAGGTATATCCTATCTTGTAAATATCATTGTAATTGTTAATCCAGTTATTATCATATTTTTTAACTGTTTCTTACGTTTCATCCAATTTTTTTCGGCATACGCAAAACTTGAGTGTGTTCATATTGTATGTTATGTTATGATTAGTTAATAGTAGTTTTTTCAGATGCATTTATAAATTGCTGGAGTGCTATACCTTTTTCCTATAGATCCTAATAAGAAATTTAAAACACGGAGAATAGCAGGATACTAAGGTACACAATAAAAACTGTTTTATGTTTTCTTTTTTAAAGATAAATATGATGTTATCATTATAATAACAGTGAAACCCTTCAATAGCCCTCCCTTCATTATCCCTCCCTTCTATAGCGTGGGGTCTTAGACGAGCACTCAGACGTGAACAAACACAAATGTGGAGCGGGCTATAATAAGTTAGTTCCCACCCACCGTCAGCCTCAAATTGGCGCTAAAGAAGAGTTTCACTGTACTATCACTGACTGCAGTGTTTAATACAATAGAGTTTAGCATAACGTAGAAAAGATCTATTTTGCACCAATTTTAATCGGATTCAAAGCACCAGATACATGGTGAGAATGTGCTCGTAAAAGCCAAAGGAGCTTTAGCAAAAGAGAATTTACAACCACGATATGAATCGAAAACTTTTTAGCAGTTTTAGTTAAAGAAATCTGAGGAATGGTTTCTTATATATAATGGGGTTTATTTTTGAGGTTTCAGAGCATCAATGTGAGGATGAAAATATAGAAACATAATTTTAAGAAGGATATAAGGTTGATTGATTTCAATTTAAAAGTTTTATGGATGTTTCAGTGGAAGGCAACGTAGATGTGTTTGTTTAAATTTTTTGAGGTTTTATATTAAAAGGCGTTTTTTTAATTCATAAATTTTTTTGCTTTAAAGTATTTTGAAGGACGTTTAGTTTACGTATAAATTTCAGCTTAAACAATCGGGCACGTGCAAAGTGTCTTCGCACATATTAAATTTAAAAAAGTAAGACAATTTAAAACATTTATTTTAAATAATAGACATATTATAATATTATATTCACCAGCAGAATTGAGGATAAACCCCAAATATAAGACCAGAGTACAACTATTCCTCATCTTTAAAAATTAGAGAAAAAACTGAATATCTTATAATTGAAAAATTAGTTTAACTATGTTACCATAAATGTTATCTCTTAAATTAAAGACGTTAAGGTTGTCCTTCGAAACTATTGACATTTTATTAGAGTCCATTAAGTAAAAAAAATATGTTTAAAAATTTAATTGCCACTGATGTCATCATTTATGTATTATTTAATTATCATCTATGTATTAATGTTTATTTATTTCATGAACACGGAAAGAGTGAATACTTAGACGTACTATGTCACATTGTCAATTTAAAGTTTACTTGCTCGGCGTATACGAGAAACACTTTAAATAGTTTCTGAAATCGGATCACGAATGCTCGGAAAGTTTCTAAACAACAAATTATAAAGATGATTTCAATAAATACCGAACTCAAAAATTAAAAAATTCGATGCATTTTCAATTTTAATTCCTAAGCGTAAGCGATTCTTTTCCCAGTGGTTTTCGAGTGTTATTTTTGTCAATTAACAGTTTTGAAGTATAAAACAAAAACTCTTCTCCTACTTATACCGATTTTACTATTTTTTTTACAAATACATGGGTAAATTAAATTAACACTGTTTTCGAGAGAAGGTAACCCAGCTACACATTTATCGATTTCAAATGAATTAATAATTAAAAATAAATTATAAAAGGGTAATTTTAGTTAGTAGATTAAAAATAATTTGATTTTTTGTAACCGGTGAAAAGAATAATACAAAAGTGGTACCATATCAGTAATGAATATTGCATAATAATGAAATTTAATATCCATTATTGGGTGTCGCTGCAAATTCCCCTCCCTTTCCAACAATTTTTCTGCTTACGGCCAGATTCTAACTGGATCATGAGGTGATTGCCTCACATGCTCATTTTTAGGAAAGTGGTCATCGACAGGCTACAAATTAAGTTGCTAATGAAGATGCATCACGAAGTGGGCAGCAAACTGGTGCAACAACTACGCGAAAAAGACGACTGTTTTCGTCTAAAAATAGTTGAACACAGCACTAAATAGCAACACCAAGCCGAGTCACGGTTACATTAACTTTAGTGCAAAATGCCCACCTGAGTTGTAGTTGGCGCCACATAAGGGCATATTCAATCACTCATTCATGATAGAACATCACTTTCTGTCACTGTTACACGTACTTTTTCCCACTATTTAGGAAACTTTTCCCCACTAGTGGAAAAAATATGCTATTTTTAAAACGCTCACGTCAACGATTGAGAAATTGCTCATTTTTTCCGCTATTTTCCGATGAAAAAAGTAAAGGTCTTCTACATAAACCTGCAAAGTAAACCTGCTAAACCTGGTTTAATGTAAACATGTCAATGATGACTTAGTGTTTTTTTAGCCAAGATGCAATTAATTAAGTGCTGTTTTTTTTTTAAACCGATTTTTAAATCACAGTTGATCAAGTATTTGATAAGGACTCATAGTTCTAAAATTATTTTTAAAAATAATGAGAGTTTTTTAAACCTAGTAAGTCTTACAGATGCGGATTATGCAGAATTATTTGTTAACTACAAAAGCTGAGTATCGCATCAGATCATGAAACAGAAGAAACTTTTTAGATGCGCTGAATGTCAACTGATTTTAGATTTGATTGTAAATCATTTTTATTCTTTGCTTATAACTAAACTGGCTGTCAAATTAGCAATCAATTCTGAATTCCCTAAGCGTTCTAAACATTTTGATGTAAGATTTGATTTTTTTCATTCCGCTCCAATTTTTTAACAATAAGAATTAATAATTAAATAATTAACAATAAATACCTGCGCAGGGCTCTAGGTTATGTCTTCATCCACATCTTTTAAGTAATATTCAACAACTCGAAAAGAAACACCTGTTACATTAAACGAATCCTGTCTCAGCTACCTTCAACTAAAACAGCTAAACAAGTTTTCCAATTTAGAATAGTCGTCGCAAAAACCTCGCCAAAACTAGTTTATATTCTGATCTTTAAGGTAATATTCAACCATCCCAAAAACGACACCTAGTACAACCAAACAAATTTCTGATTTAAAAGAGTCAACGCAGACACCTCTTCAAGAGGTGTCATCCCAAAAACAACAACTACAGATCTGCTGTCCAACGGAAAATTCTAGTTAGTAACTTTTTCCATGCAGGTCTCGATGGCAAATATCATTTACTAGGTTTCTCAGTTAGACAACAGAGATACTACAGATGCCCACCCGGAAAAAGCTTTTAAAACATTTAACGAGTCCCGTCCCACTGGTCTTCAAGAGAAGCAGCCAAAACTATTTCCAATTCAGAAAAACCATCCGATGCAATTCTCCCAAACTCTAGTTTTATATCCTTCTCCATGTTGTCCATATTCTAGGAATCCTATTCAAGGACGCTTTCGGAGATGGTCCTTTATGCCCTTACTTAAATCGAACAAAACATTCGCTCGCTACGAACGTAAACACTGTTGGTCGTATGAACCATTTCTGTTTGATTTAGACGCATGCTAAAAGTTACAGCAACTAACGCGCCGAGGGTACTGCCGGATCTGTTGCTACGCTGCTGTTTGCCACGCATGAGCGAGCACCGTCTCTTTCTCTCTCTCTCTCTCTCTCTCTCTCTCTCTCTTTCTCTCTCTCTCTCTCTATCTCTTTCTCTCTCTCTCTCTCTCTCTCTCTCTCTCTCTCTCTCTCTACTAACATGCTGAGGACCTAAATTATAGGAACCAGAAAATCGGGAGTTACTTCAATGGGATTTATAGTGTATTCAACAATTCCAAAAAAATTACAAAGTGAAAATAGTCACCGCAGCCATAAGTATCTATAAAGGGGTTTATTAAACGTACTGTGGGTCCACATAAAAAAAACTATTAAAAAGACGTCTCTGTGAATTGCGTATCTGTCATTTACAGATTCAAAAGGTTAAAACTTAATTGGTTTGTGACTATGTCCATCGGTCATTTTCTGAACAGCTTTGAACCTACCATGTACTACAATGACCATTTGAAGCAAGGCCATATTGAATCGATTTCTCTCTTTTTGAATGAGACCGTCTTTTTTGAAGTTAAGCTGCCATATTTCACACAATTTTTTAAATTTGTAAATTATCGAAAGATTTAAACAAATCATTCGCAATGCTACTAGATTGCTTTTGTTATTTCAGTTCTAAATATATATTTATTATAAATATAACTTTTAATATTCTATCATATTTAGTAGCCTAAAATTTAACCTGACTTCAAAATTGAATAAAGAAATGTATTACTAACTAAAATATATCAAATATAACAAATATAACAAATTATTATAATTCAGAAAATATGTATTTTATTTGAATAATCAAAGGTTACGACTACCAACTTCAAACAATCAACTTGAAATCATGAACCAGTAGGAAATTGGCACTATTGAACAAAAAAGTAAACGTTTGGCTTGGCCATTTATTGCACAATAAATGATAAATAAAATATTAAATACCATAAAATACAAAATATTTGTTTCTTTTCATAGAAAAGAGGCATTTGATTTCGCAAGATAAGAATGTATCCCTACCAAACGCACATTTGTTTGTACGAGTTAATCATCTAAAGAATGGTGGTTTAAGCAAATTCAAGTCTAAACCTCTTTAAGACTGGATAATTGGCGCCTGATAACGTTTCCCTAATTTCCTCTGGAGTCATTTGGTCAACCGCGCCGGTGTACATATTTATTTTTACGCGCTTTTGCTTCCAGCCAATAGGTGTGTATATTCCTCGAAGAGTCGTTCCCTTTTGATTTTTTTCTAATATTGCATATACGTCACCATTGGATGTTGATAATACAATTTGTTCTTTGGCTGGCACAGACTTAGGGAAATTATTACATATCTTTCGCAACTGATTTGCTGGATTATCAGAAGGAAAAGTGCATCTTCGAAGTTCAAATGTCCGGTTCGGATTCTTGTAGGGAATAAGTCGAATAAGTCTAAGTTTTTCAAGATTGAATTTAAGTATTTTATTAAAAGTTTGCCATTCAGCAGATAACGTTGATCTGGCATGAAGAGGTCGCTCTGCAGAAAAAGATGGCATGGCAGGATCATGAGTTCTAATAGAATGAAGTGTCCTTTCCGGTAAATAGCGTCTGACAGGAGGAACAGCCTTTTCTGGAGAATAGTTTCTGCGAAGGGGAATATTCCTTTCTTCAGCATTATGTCTTATAGGAGTAACAGCCATTTCTGGAGAATGATTTCTCACAGGAGAAAGATTCCTTTCATCAGCATTACGTTTTACAGGAAGAACTGTCTTTTCTGGAGAATAATTTCTGGTAAGAGAATGCGTCCTTTTTAGAGCCTGATGTCTGAAAGGAGGAACAGTCTTTTCTGAAGAATGATTTCTGGAAAGAGCAAGAGTCCTTTCTGGAGAATTTAGTTCAGAAAAATAAGAAATTCTGCTACGAGGAACACCAGGAATGGGGTCACCATTGGGAAAACAGTCGAACTGGGCATTTAATTCTGCAACAAGAAATAGAAGATAATATTTTTTTAACACAACATCGTATTTAAGTATATCGCTGAATGAGCGGAAGAACGCAGTTTCTGATTTTTGTTTCAACGGACGTCGTATCTCATGGACACATTCTTATCCTAAAACGCCGACACCGTCACACGACGCACACAATTGGCCCAATGACTAGGAGCCTTGTGTCCCGAGGATTTTACCCGGCAATGGGAGTCTTTGCGTTCAGGGCGACAGAGGACGAGACGTCAGGCCCTGACAATGGGATCGTCATAGAGCAGTGGGTATACTGTCCACCGTGCCCACTATCTCGAGCTTTGATCGCTCGCGTCATTTAAAACTAAAATATATTCTTATGCATTTTTAAATTACCCATTAAAAATAGTATTTAATGTTAAAAAATATTTTTTTAGATATAATATTGAAAGCTTTAACCCCCTACTGCTCTTAAAAATTTTTTCTTTGATTTTTGGAATCTTTAAGCATGTTATACCTATGGTAGAGTGTATCCCACAACTAAAATTCCAGCTCATTGCCATCCTGACTAACATGAAAATGGGTGCGTTAAAAACATGATATTCGTCTCAAAGTTATATTTCAAAAACTTCAAGGCTGCCGGGCGTTACATATGTGTTACTGTGGGCGTTGAAAGGTATGGTCTAAAAAACGATTTTTCGTCGGTTATTTTTTATGCTAAAAAATTGCAAAATTACCAATTTTTATTGGGGCCCCAAATAGCCGATATATTATTCACCTGAAATTCATATCTAATTTAGGACTGCAACGAATAAAATGTCAGTTATCAGTTGAAGAGATAAATGTTAAGAATAATTAGAGAATTCATATAATCAAGACTATATAAATAATGATATATCTGTATATGGATTCTTATGAATACAATTGTATCAGTTTATCATTTTAATTAAAGATATAGTTCTATAACATTGTTCTCATTTTTATTTTCCACGTAGCTAAAATGTTATCGTTGATGAAATTAATTTTTCCAAAATATTAGTGTACCCCACTCGCCCTTCCTTATACTTAAATATAATATTAGCATTTTTGGAAAACAATTTCTAAATATTTGCAGGGGAATTAAAAGAGTGCACAAAAGTAGGAGAGCGCGCGTGTGCATTTGAGAGAGGTAGACTCTGGCGTACGTGCCGAAAGCGTAGTGAGCGTGCCGGCTAGGAAAGTGTCTGACGGCGACCACGTTCTTAACATGCCTGCGGGTAATTTTAAAAGCATCTAAAGGCGGGCGTGGCGAAAGGAAAAGTCAAGATAATTACTGATATCTGTGGTTCTCAGTTGGGCTGTTCATCCACAAAAAATTCACTTAAAATTGTATATAATATCATTATATTCACCAGTAGAATTGAGAATAAACATTAAGATTATGATCAGAGCATATGCAATCCTCATCTTGTCTAATTAGAGAAAAAACTAAAGATTGTATGGATTATGAATTTGATTAACAATGTAACTAATAAATATTTAAGTACTCCATTGTATTGTATTATTCATACTTAAACGCAATCTGTTACGTTAGAGAATACAAAGAAAAGTAGGTATTGACACTGTATGAGAGAGAGATTTGAAAATATACAAAATTTGATGTCAGCACTACTACTTTTAATTGTAAAAAAGAAAGATTACTAGGACACGCAGTTTTAATAACTAATCGGAAAAATAAGTTGTACTATACAATTTTTCTAGGATTATCTTTTAATATGAATGAAGTTGGTGTGATGTATATTACAAAGCGCAATTTCCTGAAGTTCTTTCATGATTATATTTTATTTTTTAGTATAATGTTATTTGAAATAATTATTAAAAATAAACAAAGCGAATGGCTTATCTTCAAAATGGAAAATTTTCCTTATCCTTTTAGGGAAACTAAACTTTGCTTAAAATGGGCTTTAGTCCGTATTTTATAATTTACGATTTTTATCTTTGATTAAATTAAAAATTAAAATTAAAATTAAAATCTATTAACAACGTATCTATGCTCAAAAAAGCCCAAAAATGTCAGCGACAATTTTTTAACAAAAAGTTACACAGTTCATTTTAATTAATACAAAACTAAAAATTTTGCAAAATTCGCTGTAATTTTAATTTCGATTCCTGCGTCTTCGCTATTTTTTCCTAGTGTTTTTCTAGAATCATTTTTGACATTAAAAAAATTTTCAAAAATCTAAACAAAATTCTTCTTCTATTGGCACAGGTGCTAGAAATTTTTTTCAAAAACATGGATAGAAGACTTTAGAGCAAATGAGAGAAGGTGATTTTTCACAGCTCTACTCGCGGATGATTTCATATTCTCTTCGTTTTCATCTAGAATTTTAACTGCGGCCTTCTGATATATATACGCACAGCGTAACATTTATCTTGAGTTATCCGAAGGATAAATCTGAACCGTCATCAGCAATTGACACCATTACTTCATTTTATATAATTCCATTAGTTTCAACATCATCAACGTTTTCATCCCAAAAAACATCATTAGGAGGTTGATCGGTGTCATCTGAATTTGATGCTGGTATTTCTCTCAGTTTCTTGAGCTCCTTTCTACATGAAGCACAATTTTTTAGTTTTTGAAATAGTGTAGGAAATTGTAATCATGATCCTTCATAAATACGCCGTGCATTTAGCATCTTGTAATGATTCATTTCTTGAAAGGATTGATGCATTTGTTAGAGTATTCTCTTTGATTATTTTTACCTTTTTTATTGGTTATAGCCAGCAAAAAAAGGGGTATGGTAGCTAAAGTTCGATAAATGTTTTTTTAAATGTTATTTCATCTTCCGTGGCTATTTCTCAACTTTCGAAAATATAAATACAAAATCATATAACAAACCTGCATAGTGACACCGTTTTGAAACCCAATTCCATAGTATAATATAAGAATGGTTAATAATTCTCTTGTACCGTAGATTTTCGTTTTCACTATTGAGAATTATTAGTATTTTGCCATCTAGCGGGTGAAATTTGAAACTCAACTCTCTGATGGCCGCGGTCTTCATTTGTTTCCAAAGTAGCTTGATGAGAAACAAATGAAGAACAAGTGACTTCCAAAAATAAATATCTGTAGATTTGTTCAGCAGGCGTCAGATTGAAAAAGGTATGCAGACCTTGTTTAAGTGTAAATGACGTTAGAATGACCTTCAAGATTACAATGTACCCATGGAGTTGGTAAATATTTGAACTTAAAAAACCTTGAAGGTTATTGTCAAGATCAAAATAAAGGTCACTAGTGAATTCGTCGTTTAAAGTTACTTGAAGAATGACCTAGAGCTCCCTGATAAATGTCTTACCTGAGGAAATATTCAGCCGTCCCGGGTGAATTTCGAAAATTCAAAATTTAGATGTTTAGTTTGTTCTTCTAGATAGTACCACGTCAAAGCCGCAATTATTCTTCATTGTCAGGCAGTCTATAATTTTAGTGCCTCTTTTAATATCCAAAGTTGATTTAGACTCATCATCAGTGCACTAACACAGTACGTCCTACTATTTGAAATTGGCCATCTTATTCTTGCTATTAGTCAAGTTCAATGATAGGAACTAGAAATAGTGATTTTAGTCAAAATCACTACTGAAAAGCTTCGATTTAGTTTAATACGGTTGGAGCTACTAGTTCAGAAATTTAATTTAACGATACTGTTTATCCAGTGTAAGCTAATCCTAGACACGCTTCTCCTAGTGGGTTCTTAACGACGTGATTTACAGCACCCATTCAAATAATCGTTACCAAAGTAATCTGTAGTTTTTAAATTATGTTTACAAACACTAAAATTAATTAAACAATAGTCATTGTGTAAATACTTATTCTGGTAAAGCGGGCACCTTCCACAATGATCAAAGTGTTTGTCTCACTAATGGTTTGATAAACTCAATTCACCAGGGTTCATTCCCAGGGCGGTTGTGATGCGACATTAAAATATCATTCCCATTAGTGCAGTCTTTGACCAGTGGTCAAAATTTTTAGACATTCCTAATTATGTGAGGTAAAAATATTCATAAAACAACCTGGATGCAAGTTCAGAGACGTCTCCATGTAGGAGTAATTTTCTTGGGATGTTAAAACGTCCTGCCTTAGAACATTAAGTTAACCAAAATATAAGTGAAATCGACCATTTAATTGATTCTGTAAATTTTTCGACTTTCCTGAGAGAATATTTAAACACAGTTGTTTCTATGTGCCATTTGTGCAAGTGAGCGTGTATGCTAAAAATTTCATCATTTTAAATAAGACATGATAAAAAGATAAAAAGGATCGTTCTTTAATTATCTAGAGAAACTGTTTATTTGCCTTTTACGATTGAAAACCTCTTTAACAAAAAGCAATTAAAAATTACAAAATGACAATTGTCGACATTTTGACCTCTAAGTTTAAAACTTGTATGCACACTCATGGGCAGAATAAAAACCGAACGCGAAGCCCTACATCTGATAAACGCTTATTTATTTGAAACAAATTATTGCTGTGAAGTATTGGGGTTTACACGTATTATTTTAAAATTTCTTGAGACTGCATCATTGCAGCCTAATGGAATTTCTGCGATTTCTTCTGAAGTCAATTCATTAACCTTGCCGGTGTTCATATTTATTTTCGCGCGCCTTTGCGCCGATTTAACAGTTTTATATATTCCACGAAGAATCGTTTGCTTTTTCGTTTTTTCCAATACTGCATAGACATCACCATTCGTCGCTGATAATACAATTTGTTCTTCGGTTGGAATGGGTTTATGGACATTTTTTATTCTTCTCAATTGAATTTCTGGATTATCGGAAGGAAAGATGTATCTTTGAAGTTCGAGTGTTCGGTTGAGATTTGATTTGGGTATAAGTCGAATATTTCTGAGTTCTTTAATATTAAATCCAAGCAGATGATGCACATGCTTAATGACATTCGGAGACCTGGTTCTTTCACGAGGATGACAACGAGTCGTGTCTGAAGAATTTATGTTAGAAGAAGATGGTGTACTACCAGAAACGCCCGGAATAGGTTCACCATTAGGCAAACAGTCGAACTGGAGACTCAACCCTACAACAACAAATAAAAATATTTTTTTAAAACTAAAATCATAATTTGGTATATCATGAGTTGTGAATATAGTTCTATTTGTTAGGGTAGTTATTGACATTATTGTCAACTGCTCGTACCATTTTCATCCTTTTTCATTTTGCGTTCCTCTTTTTTAGTTTCGACCATGATTTTTTTTTATTAGTTGAATGTTTATAGTCGCATCAACTGCCAGGGTCATTAGCGACTGTACTGTACGGTTAATTATAATCTGTAGGGTATCTGTGGGGTAGCATACCAAGGGACAGAAGCGAAGCTTTCAGAAAGCGCGTCCAGCCTTGCTTCCTGCATTGGGAATCACACCCGCGCCAGCTGGCCGCCAGGGCTGCAGTGTTGGAACATAGGACAATCACTATATCATCTGAACCAAGATGACTCCCTGTCCAAGATTTTGTTCCCTCGTAAATTATAATTAAAGTTTGATTTGGATGTATGTATTTTTTTGATGAAAAGCTCACATTATCAGGTTACATATGTCATTACTCAAAACTGTTTCCCAACTGTGTCATGATTTGATCATTAATTCATCCGTTGGTATTAAATTTCGTTCAGCGTACCGTATACTATAGAGCATAGTGTCTCTCATAATACTGCTGGTTTATTTCAATAATATGAGCAATGTTGAATAAAAAATTGACAATCTAATAAGTACAGACAGTATAATATAATAGAGAAAAATCTTCCTTACCGACAGGTATCAAAGGCGCGAAAATTAAAAATAGGTTTAACTATAGGTTTAAATAGGTTTACAAACAAAGAAATATTTTTTGAAATGAATAGACTTCGTAATAAAGCTAAAATAATTTAAGATCTGTATAGTCACTCTTAAACAAAGACAAATTACGAATATTTTTTATCTTTGGCAACACAAATTTAATCAAAAGTTATTTTTCGTAGTATTATAGTAACATGTTAAAATAAAATTCTGAAAAATTGAGAACATAAGTATTATGAGTTTCTTTTTAAATTTATATAAATATAATTTTCAAAAGATTTTTGAGAAAATTAAAAAAACAAGCTTTTGAATATTTCAGATGTGAAAGTATTTTTAAAAATATTATGAAAAATTCGCATAATTTTAAAAGATGTTTAGGACTTTTAAAAGTCCTTTAACTTTTCAAATGATTTTCTTAAAATTTTTAAATATCGTAAACTTTTTTTTAAAATTACCTTCAAAACCAAATTTCTAAAAAATCTTTCAAAGTTTAAAATTCATTTTGAATATCTTCAATGCCACTAAATATTTATCGACTTTACTCGAATTTTATTTTTGTTTTTATTTTGTAATCTTATGAAATTGTAACATTTTGCTTTATAATAGTGCTAACATTGTTTTTCGAAATTTTAGGAAATCGTTTGATATGTTTAAAAACCTTTTTTAATTTTCTTTTAAAGTTTTTTTTTTAAATAAAAAAAAATCATTTAAAACTTGCACACGAATATAAGGAAAAGTCTTTTTTAATCTTGTCAGACCTTCTAAACAATCTAATCTCTAAAAATTATTAAAATTTTACCTAGATTTTTTTTATGCCGTAAAAATTTTAAAAATTGCCTTAAAATTGCCTTAAATATTTTATGAAGTAATTCAAAATGTTTTGTGATATTTTTTCCATTTTCTCTTGAAATTTTGTACAAAAAAATAATTTCAAAATTTCCCATAAATCTTACAAACTTTTTTTTATTGTCTGGATACCCTGAAAAAATGCAGTTTACCTAAGAAATTTTTAAATCCTGAAAAATTAAAAATATTGTCTCAAAGCGTCGGCATTTTTCTCATTTTGAATGACTTAAATACCTTTTTCAACATTTTCAAGGATTTAAATATTTATTTACTAATCTTTAATTACATATTTATATAAATTTCAGATTTTTAAATCTTGATTTTAATATCCAACACGGTTTTTTCTTGATTTTTTAAATGCTGAAAATTCAGCAACTAAAAATTGAAGAAAACTAAACATTAAACGATTAAAAACTAAATTTCAATTTCTGAATGTTAAAAATAAAAAATAATTGCAATTAAAAAAAATGAAAGAATCGTAAAACTAAATCGTTTAAAATTGGAATTTTAATTTCAATCTGTTATCTTTAATGTTAATCAAATGAGTTTTGAAATTTTAAAAGTTTAAAAAACCTAAAAATTAATTTGCTGAAAATTAGAGAAAATTTAGCTGCTGAAAATTCAAAATACAACTGTTCAAAAAGTAGATTTTTCTTAAACGGAACTTTATTGCTAAAAAAATCTTTTGGCAAATCAAATATCTCGTGTCTTTTTACTTATTGCGGAAATTTTCGATTTTTGCTTATCAATTTAAAAAAATGATTTAAAAATGAGAGTTTCTGTCCAAAAAGTGGTAACAGAAATTTTTCTACGCTAAAATTCATGCACAAACTTTTTGTCATATTTTCCGCTATTCGGTTCAAAATTTAAATTTTGGATTTCCCCAGAGTATTTTTAATAAATGAAACCAAAATAAAAAGTTCTACCTATAAACGGTTATTCTCTGATGGTAATGCAGATTCTTAAAAAAAATTGACTTGCAACACCTGTAAAAATTAAGCTTTTATTTCTGAAAAAGGATTGTTTTTTCGAGCTCTCCTGTAGCTTAAAGAAAAAGTATGGGACTGGCAATCTGAAGTTCTGTGGTTCGATTCCGAGCGGAGGGATGAAGAAGGTAATTTTTTTTTTTTTTTTTTTTATTTTTAAAAAATTGATTCATAGCTCCATCTAGCCTGAAAAGACGTTATGAATTTCTGTTATTCTCTAATGATAAAATAGATTCCTTAAAAACTATAACTGTCGGTCAAAGAATGCTCATAAACGAACTCGATTTTTCTTTTATGTCCTAATAGACAAAATTATATATATAAATAAAAATTATAGATTGCTGAAAGCCAATTAAAATTAAATTTAAACAGTATTAAAGCTGATTCTGCTGTTTTAATATTTATTTTTATTTGTGATTATCGATCTTCTTTAATAGTCCCTTAACTTTAGGTTTATATTGTAATTTGATAATCTTCCAATGAAAATAGAAAACTTATAATAATAGTACGTATTTTTGCTAGTGATGTAATAACGTCAAATAAATATGATTCAAATAACAATTAATTTGGCCCCGTTTTTGATTTTTTTTAAAGTAATAACTTTTTTTTAATCAAGATAGAACTTTTAAGAAAGAAGTATAATAAATTTCGATATTTACGCATATTTTAAAAAATCGCAATTAGACTCAAAATCGGTTTACTTAGATCACAAAAACATGGGTCTCTACGTATGGACGCAAATTTACACAATATATTTGATAATACACAGTCTTATTTGCTTAGCTCTTAAACGTGGAATTTAAATTGATTTGCAAATTAAATATACGTTTTAAGTTTTAAAAATGTATTTCATACAAAATAAAAGTAATTTTCAGAGAAACCGTTATATTTTAAAACAAAAAAATCTGCCCACAATGCAGGAACATTCTCGTAGCGCGCTGCGCGCGCGGCTGGCGAGCTTGAGCGCGCCTATATAGCACGCGACATTTGTGCACAAGTTTTTTCAAATGAAAGGTTCAAGAATCGACAACTGTTGTTTGGTTATTGTGAATTCTCTTTTGTTAAAGCTCCTTCGGCTTTAACGAACACATTCTCATCGCGTATCTCGTGCTTCGCACTCGGTTTCGTCGCACATGCGAACTTTTCTATATTATGTTCAACTCTATCCGTACAAATCTCCTTTTTCCTCTTATTTAAAAATTATTATAAAAAATTTATAATAGATCTTTTTGGGTTGGAGAACTTTAGTCTGTTAATTTTAGTTTATACATTGTGTTTTTTTTACAATTAAAACAAAAATTGCGTGTGCTATCAAAAATTATTTATGACATTTTTTATTTTTGATTTTGTTTTTCACGACTAAAAACAAAACACTATGCATCCTATCGAAAAGTAATCAATTAAAAATTTGTAGATCTTCTGAGGGCACGCAATTTTAGTTAATTCATTTTTTTTTTTCGTATCTCATGTAGTTTGGCCGTAAAAAGGGAATTTTTGAGTTTTCGTTATTTTTTGTATCATCAAAATTTGAATGTTCAACTTTTCCAACCAGTTAAATCAATTTAGAAGAAATGCTACTTTTTATCAAAAGCTGTTCAATTCAACCAAAAAGATGACTTTTTAAGATAATAGAGAAAAAATTTCAACCAAGTACAATATTTTTGTTTTGGAAGAGACGAATTTTCAACTAAATGCATCGAATTTTGATCCAATAGGTGAATTTGTAAGCAGAAAATATATTTTTTGTTGAAAAAATTACTTTAAGACCAAAAATTCCTAATTTAAAAAAATTTTAATTTCCAAGCAGAAAAATAAGTTCTTAAGAGAGTTGTTTCGCTTAAACCTGATCCGTCCACTTAGCGCCGCCACTGAGGCAATTTAAAAAATTATTTTATTTAATTAAACAAAAATTGATCCTAAAAAAAATTAATTTTTTTACAAAAACTTTCCATTTTCAATCAATTAAACGAATTTTCATGAAGGTAACGAAATTTTTGTGATTCACTTCGACCGAATTCAAAATTTTTTGTAACTTTAAACGATT
>JAAAKG020173807.1:0-27011 GCA_010014905.2 Druon quercuslanigerum
TTCCCGACTCCACGCTTTGCTATACACCTTTCATTTACGTTGATTTATAATTCCCCAAAATTTTTCTGCTTTTTTTTAACTTCAATTTTTAAATATGGGAACTAATTTCGATCTTGGGACCACTTGAGACTGGCTTGGTCGGTGCATTTGAGTGTCACATGCCCTTAAATAGTTAATAAGGTCCGTACCGAGCAAAACCTGGGTTATCGCATCGTCCAGGATGTAGAAAATTTCCACCTGAAACAGTTGTAAATATCATTATAAATGTTTGGAATTTAAATAAATTTCCTAAATTAAAGTACTCTACATGGAACCTTTTAAATATAAAAAATGCATTCTAAAGGCATTAGAACTTAATAAATATTAAAATTTATCCTTTTATATTAAAATGTTTGTAAAAGGGGCACTCAAAGATATTCAAGAAATTACCTCCTCCGCAGTTTCTTCTCAGGCACTCATATGTCTGTTTACCTAAACTCATATACTGTCCAGAATTGTATGAGCAAATCGGGTTCTTGTCAGAGTACTGAAAACATAGTTGTTTCTAGTTCAAGATTTTTGGAAAAACAAATAGTTGTTAAATACAAGAAAGGCTACTTTAAATTCAGTTTACTTACACGGCACAGAGTTTTACACATAAGGCGGGTCCAAATATTCTGAAATAAGTAAAATTTTAATTATTGGAAGCATTATTTGAAGAGTGGCAGTACAGAACTAGAAAACTAACTTTTTAAAATAAAAAATAGGTTTATTGAATATCAGATTTAAAAAAAGAATCGAATTCACATTGTGGTGAAAACATTTGTTCGATATCTCATTTTTTTATAAAATATTCTCTTTAACTTCAAATAACATATAACTTAAAATTTAGTTAATATTTTGAAGTATTATTATTTTTTATAACATATCATAATCTGTGCATTATTGCAATTCAATGGATAAATTATATATATATATATATATATATATTTTTTGGGACACAAAAAAGTTTTGGATCAAGCAATTTATATTCAATTTATATTATATCTAGGAAGCAAGGGTTTTTATTCATCAAACAGTAAAAATTGGCTTTTCAATTGCTATTCATCGCTAATTTTGAAAACCCAGGCAATTTTGTTTTTAAAATCCTCTGCAAAATAGCGCAAAGGTATTACATTAAACTGTTTCTTAATGTAACTAACTCATTTTGGTCCATATAGTCAGAGAGCACCCTATATTTCGATGTTCACAAATTTTTAATATTTCAAATATGTATAAGCAAGACATATTGCATTATATATATAAAAAGATATTTTTAAAAACTGTAATAAAAATTTAAACTCACCCTTATGCTGATTCTTCCACTGTTGGTGGGGGTTTCGGCGAACGTGCCCGAGAAAAAAGCTGTAATAACTTAAAAATAAACATATTTATATAATCATTGGTTTATTTTAGATTGAATTTTATATAAGATGGATCAAGATTTGTTATAAAAAAATATAAATTTTTCACATCTGAGCTAAATTAGGCTTCATAGCTGCCTTTCTTTAAATAATTCAATTTTATTAATTTTTAACTCAAAAGGCAACATATCCGCTTTAGATGAGAAACGTGATAAAACACCATTTTCATGATATAAAAAAACAATAAATAAGTTTCTAGTCATGTAAAGTCCTATTCAACTTGTCCTATTCAACTTATCGTTTATTAATTTTATTTTTTTTAAATCATTTTTCAATAATTAGTATTTAGTCTGTGTTGTAAATAGAGTTCGTTACCTAGTAGTAGTAAAAAAGAAAATATCACTTTTGCCGCCATGCTGGAAACTGGATTTCAGGGAAATTTTTTTTCAATTAAGATTCTTTTGAAACAAAAACTTGCGAATAATGACGCCTGTCAAGAACTGAATAATTGGAGAATGATTAAATTTGTCATTATCATTGTCTTTTATAGTATTTGCCTACACGTGTCAAGTAAGCTGCCAAGGTTAAGCGTAAATAAAAATGATTTAAAGGTCTCTCAATGTGTAATTTATTAACTGAAATCAAAAAACAGATAAGGAGCGAATTTTAATTTATTATGGCTGTGTTTCAGTAAATGTATGTGGTTTTATTCTTAAAGCATTAATTGGAAGTAGTGTTTGAGCTGCCTTGGCCCTTGAGATTTGCAACCAAAAACGCTTTTTAATGAATCAACATTAACTGATATTCCTCTAACCCTATTTTAGATTTGTAAAAATGCGTAAAGAGAATGATTATATCAAAAATTAGACGCTGTATGATGATCGTTTGTTTAAATTGAAGGATGCTAAAGAAGTTAACAAATGTAGATAAATTTATAGAATTAAATCTCCTATCTCAAATAACTCATAAAATATGAACGTATTCGAGAAAATGAATAATTATCATCTGAAAAGCATGTAACATTTTAATAGAATCTCAGGGACAGACTTCGAAAGACTAAGCCACAGTCGTTGAAAATTTAGTGGGCAAGTTCTTCATACGCTCTTATATATGAAATCTGAATACTAAACTATAGTTTATAAAAATTCAAAAAAAAGATATCTCAAAAAAAAGTTTTTCTAATGTTATTATTATATAAGCTTTATTTTTTATACTTATAATTAAAAAAATCCACACATACGCTCACTTAAATATACATTAAAAAATAATGTTGAGAAAATAAGTTCGCTGTTATTTCCCGATCAAAGAACTAAACTTTATCATTTTTATATAGCTATTTCCTGTATTTATAACCCTATATTATTTGATATTACATGTCGATAAAATAAAGTCATCTATAATCCAAATTACGGCAGACCGAGAATGCTGAAATACGTGGTATCGTAAGGAAATTTTTTTTGAATATCTATGCAGAAACTGTTTCTACGATAACCGAGCAACAACCTTTTGAGATATTAAATGACGTTGAATCCTAAAATTAAGTTCATAAAATTCATAAAACTAAAATTTTGTAATATGTTTTTTAATTTATGAAATCAAGAGGAAATTATATTCTTTAAATCTAAAGCAAGGACACGAATATATGTTACAAGATTGTTGAATAATCATACAAAAATTTCAATCCTGGAATGGAAATTTCAGTGAAGCTAAAAATACGAGATTTGTGACGTACGATAATTTGTTACCCTAATCATTATTTGAAAAAGTAAACATATGAACCTAAAAATAAAGATAAAATTTTTTTCGAGTATAAACCTGTAAAAGACAGCATTTTTTAAAATTTAGAATAAAAGTGTTACAAATCGCTGATGCCCTCAAATAACACCTCTTTTACAGTGAACCTAAAAGAAATTCGAAAATGTCATTTTTTCCCTCTCTAAATATTGTTCATAATGTTAACATTTTATTCTCATCAATGCCCATCCAATAGGACTAGATTTTTCCGAAGTTTAAATTCGATTGGAGAATTTCCACTGTTTAGGTGTGTTCTCTTCATCAATAGTGTCCCATTATTATACTCCTTTTTAAGTTTTGAAAATCCAGGCATTATCTTTAATTATCATAATACTATCCCGAGTTATTTTTATTTTTATAATATGCTCATAAGAATTTGTCTAAGTTATCTAATTTCAATATATCCAAAATATTTTTCAGAAAAAAAATGTTGGTTATATTTTTTAAATCTACGTAAAAGAAATCTCCCTGCATTGAAACCTGACGTGGAGTCTGATGACCGAAAAGTGCCTATTTTTAGCCTCGCAGAAATTTCTAGTTCACGAATAAATATTTGTTTATAATTACTCAGTCATTGAGTAAAGCACGCAAGACTTAAAAAATTGTAAATACGATGTGAAATTTTGTATAAATTTTCCAAGAGTTGGGCGTTATAAGTTTTAGGTTTTTTTTCACTACAAATATTCGCATTGGAAGTGAAGTATGCATTTTCAGATGGTCAGTGAAATTGTACCAAGACCATTGCAGCAAGGAAGATCTTGAGTTTTAGTTTTTATTCAAGATTAATTATTACTTTTACGTAATTTTACATAATTAAACGACGCAATCAGTATAAAGATTACATCGACACACCAAAAGTGCAGAATAAGCTAGTTTTTTTTCCGTCAGGAAATGTGGCGAAATGGAAAGCACCTTTCTATCAATCGTTTTTTTTTAAGTATGAAGGTTAAATAATAAAAAAAAATTTAGTCGATTTTTTCGTCCGTATATTTAAATATTACATTTTTTAAATCAATGGCTTAAATATGTGTCAAAAAATACTGACTTACATTTAAAATGTTTGATGTGAGAGTTGTTGGAAGTGTTTAGTTATTTTCTTATTTTTCTTTCATGAAACCATTAAATTGCATTGCTGAAAAAATAAATGTCATGAGATTTGATAAATATTTTTCCAAGTTTTTACAAACATGGCGAGATAAAGGAAATGTCACATACAATTTTCTAGAATTTTTTTGAAGAATGCAATTTTTTAAACAAACAAATTTTTCTTTTTCCCAAGATGTAGGCACAGGGCAGACTAACATGGAATATACTGTTTACATAAAGAAATTTTTTTAGCGTCAAAAACATATAAATATATGCATTAGATAATTTTCATGCATATCTGCATTAGTGGACATAACCTTTAAAAAACATAAACACTTTGATTTAAATCTGTGTTCACTGTGTGACCAATTATTACATGTCCGATTATTTTCATTTTTATGTTTTTAGCATATATATATATATATATTTAAAGCATATGAAATCGCCATATTAAATTTCATATACATTTATGTTAATCACTTACCAAAAAATCAGATAATTCCTTTCAAATTCAAAATAAGTTTAGCAGTAATTTTCGATTTTAAATAATAAAACATCATACCTTTTTGTGTTAACCAAAAATGAAATTGAATTTTAAGTCTAAAAGTTCAATTGAGAAAATAAAAAACAGACTTAATCTACAATCAATTCTATTTTCCTGAAATGTTTTCCATTTAGAGCGAAATTAGCACAAAGTTTCAACTGTACATTGCACTTTCTTTTAAACAACAATTCAGTCCAAAAAACTAAATTAATAATTGAATTGAAAATATTTGGCAAGATTTAAAGAAATAAAAGCACTTTTAGTTTGCACGCCCATTGCTATAGTCTCAACGAGGTTTTTCTAACAGTGCACAAAGTATGCATTTAAATAAATAAATGTTTTCTCCTAATACGGACTAATAGTTCAGAAGAACAGTTATTTTTATCCAACGTTATCTCCGCCTAGGCATTATTTAAAGAACTTTCGAGATCCTAAAAATTTCAGAAATATTTATTTCGCGATATGTTGCACAGTTTACGAGGAAAATTAAAAAATTACATTTTTAGGGGAAAAAAATTCTCCCGGCATATCTTTCTTGTTGAATAATTTTTTAGTTTTCCGTGAGAGTTTAAAAGAAGACGGCTAACGCTATTAGAATAAAAAATATATCCCAAATAAAAAAAAAGAGGTTTGAAGAAAAAATTCATTTTTTTTAAACAAAGTGCAAAATTCCAATATGCGTAACTTTTATCGCGGTCTCAGTGTAAACATCACAACCGTCCGTATTTAAGAAAATTTTAAATCATTATCTGAAAAGCAAGTAATGTTTTAATAGAATTTTAGGTACAAGGCTAAGAAGAACAAGCGAAAGTTGCTAAAAATATAATAGGCAAGGACATTATATTTGCTTGGACAAGAAATCTGAATTCTAAGCGACAGTTTACGAAAATTTAAAACACGATTTTTTCAACAAAAACAAATTTATTTTTGAAATTATTGTTCTATAATCATAATTTTTATCATAAATTACACAACTTCCTACGCGTACACTTACACAGGTAATCGTACGATTAAACGCTTTGGAAAATTTCACTCTCTGAGAGTATTCGAAACTACCCAAGCTAACTAAACTCGCGTATTCTACCGTACTATCCAACGAACTTCTCTCTCGAACGAATTGGATGTTGGTAACGTACGTAGATCTTTTGGGTGAAGCAAAACTTTCGCCCCGAATAGATCGCGAAGGAGCGGTTGCCAACTTTAACTTTGATGACCTATGTTACCGTCAGTTTCGATCATCCGGCGTATTTGAATTTTATGAGTTAGCAACACTTCTTTTAAAACTGTCGCTCCCCCTAACAGTCCTACGCGCGTGTAGCTAACCTTCCGATCATCGGTACAAATTCCACCATATTCTCGGTCAACTATTTTGAGGCTACGTCGCACAATGGAAGGAAATGCACTTTTTTCATTCAAAAATTTCCAGAGCCCTCAATTTTTGTCAAAATTCAGTTTTCCTCTAGATGAAAATAGTAGGGAAAAGGATAGAGATTCCCTAGCAACACAGGCCGTACAAAAAAAGTTTTCTGCATGATACAAGTGACTAGGATACCCTTATGAATTTTGAGCTGTTGAATCCAAATCTTGCCTCAGAATTTCTCCTAGACGTCTCAATTTTCCCCTGGATGCAAAAAATAGTTAAAAACCTAGGGATAATTTGCACATTATTTTGATAATATTGGTATACGCGAATATAGACACATTGATTTCATAGTCTTAGGTGCAACGACTTGTAGAGACAGAAATTGTACACAGAAATTCTCTACTGTGCCTTCTGCTTCCCCTATCTTAGGTAATGTTAGGGAAATTTATCGTCTTTTTCAGATTATATAAAATTATTATAAAATTAATAAACTTATTATTAAAAATCACAAAAACATCATATCCTTTACAGTTTCTCGTGCGAAATCAGTCACTTCTCCCGTGCAGGCACCTTTTTTTGTTGGCCTGTATGATCAAAAATCCCTAGGCTTTTCCCTACATTTGCATCTAGAAAGAAAATGCAACAAGCCCAAAAAATGTAATGTTCAAATTTAGATTTAGTAGGCCAATCTGCAAAAGATATGCCATTTTTGTTATTTCTTCAAGTACAAATCTATATAATATAAAAAATACCTTCAAATTCCCTACAATTCCCCAAGCTAGGAGAAACAGAAGGCACACTAGAGAATCTCTGTGTACAAATTGAGTTATTATAGGTCGCTGCACTTAAGAATATCACATCCATGTGTCTATTTTTGCGTATACTGGTATTATCGGAATAAGGTCCGGAAAATCCCTAGGTTTTTGCCTGTTTCCTGCAACCAGGGAAAGACTGAGATGTGTACGAGAAATTCTGATGAAAGATTTGGATTCAGCCGCTCGAAATCCATAAGGGTAGCCTAGGCTCTTGTTTTGTGCAGAAAAATTTTTTTATGGCCTGTATGACCAGAAAATTCCTAATGCTTTTCCCTACTTTTTGCATCTAGGGAGAGAATGATACAAGCCCGAAAAATTTGGCGGTGAAATTTAGATTGAAAGCGCTAACCTGCAGAGGAAGTAGCATGATTTGTGCATGAATTTGGCCTAGACGAGTCCATACATAAGAATATGAGACCCGTAGTTTTATTCTTTCGTAAACTGGTATTAGGAAAATAATGTCCAGAATATACCGAGGGTTTCCTCTATTTTCTGCTTCTAAGGGGAAACTGTGACATGTAGGGGAAATTCTGATGCCAGATTCAGATTCAGCGGCTCATAATCCATAAGGATAGTTCAGACACTTGTCTCGTACAGAAAACCTTTTTGTATGGCTTGTGTGACCAGAAATCCCAAAGCTTTTCCAGATTTTTGCATCTAGGGAAAAACTGAGACGTGTAGAAGAAATTCTGAGGCTAGATTCGGATTCATCGGCACAAAATCCATAAGGGTAGCCTAGTCACTTGTCTCGTGCCAAAGTTTCTCATAAATGGGTAGAAGAACTGCAAATTAATAAAAAAAAAAATTAGAAAAGTTACATGCTTCTAAAAATTTTGAAAATTTTCAAAAAAAGAAAAATATAATTTTTTTAATATGTTAAGAAATATCAATCCAAATTCCTAATAGATATAAAATTTATGTATTTCGAAACTAATGAAATTTCCTTATTAGACCAAAATTAAAAAAGTTGGATCATTAAAAAAAATATGCAATTTTTGTTTTTAAGAGATCCGTAAGTTTAAAGCGTTGTTTTTATTAAATTTCAATAAGATTTTTAAATTATTTGGATAAAATTTTTCAATTGCACACAAATTATCAAGCGCGAAGCGTGAGTTTCGTAATGAGAATGTAATTGTCAAAGCCGTAGATGCTGTGAAAAGCTTCTTTAAAATCAAATCGAAAAAAATTAGTTAAAACTTATGGCTGTAATTCCTCAGAAATTAATTTCACAGTAATTGATTAAGTCATATTATTTATGATATTTAAAAAAAAGCAGTTAAAGTGTACGCATTTAACCTAAGAAATCGAGCGCGAAGCACGGTAGAAACAAACAGCTAGAAATTTGTCATCAATACCTTTTTGACAAGG
Organism: Druon quercuslanigerum; assembly: GCA_010014905.2. NCBI lineage: Eukaryota > Metazoa > Arthropoda > Insecta > Hymenoptera > Cynipidae > Druon > Druon quercuslanigerum. The sequence goes on from JAAAKG020173807.1 coordinate 8,353, forward strand.
CGCCCAGTTTTGATTTTAAACGTAAAAAATAACATTAAAAAACATTTGCTGTTGATCATTTTAGTTAGGACGAGTAGACGTTTTTTTTTAATCGTAATAAGTAATATTAAAAATCAAAATTTAAATTTTTGAAAAAAACAACACAAGAGACAAAAAAAATGAAGAGGCAAAAGTTCTTGGACCACAAAGGATCTAAAAATTTGTTATACATTTTTGCCATACAAATTTTGTTGTGAATAAAAAATTGAACTTTTTGTAAAAACCACACGAGATACAATAACAATTTATGCAACCGAATTTCTCGACTAATTTATATGTAGAATTTTTCTTTGATTTACTTGATACGGCAATAAGTATTTTGAGTTTTAATCCTAAAAACTATTATTAAAAAGAAATTAAATTTATGGAAAAAAGTCACAAGTTGCAAATAAAATGTTTAATAAAATAACTGTTTATTTTTAATTATAAAAAAATAAATAAAAATACATATGTTTAAATATCAATGTATATTATAATAAGCAATAATCTAAATTTATTGAAATTATGCATTTGTTAGGGTAGCTGAAAACAACAATTTACGCGATATATTTAGCAAACATTAAAATAATCAAGACAAATAAAACTTGTACATTGTTTTGCAATATCTCAATAAGCAGTACCAGACCAAGGTACAGAAATAGATACATTGAATAAAATAGTGTTAAGCATAATGAAGAAAAGTTTACATTTTGGACAAAATCGAGCGCAATGCACGAGATATGTGAAGGGAATGTGTTCTTTAAAGATGAAGCAGCTTTAACCAGGGAGAATTCACAATCATCAAATTGCAGTTATAGATGCTTTGCAAAAATCACGCGGCCGTCTACCTTACTACCTTTTTTCCTTATCGTAGAAGGACAATAGGAAGAGGCATATTCTTTTTATGACCCATACAATCAATTCGAAGGACAGGAACAACTTAAGAATTAAACTTGAAACATTTTAAATGCACGAAGTTCCATCCTCGTCCGCGTTGAGAAATTATGATCAACTTGAATGCACTTTGTATCAAATCTACAAATAACACTATTTTGTATCACTGGATCAAAGAATTACAATGGAATTTGACATGACAGACAACAAAAATTGCATTGACATTTTCCTTATTGAAAGGGAAAGGTGCCAATTTTCTGACATTTCTTTTAAGATCATTTTTGGCGGTTTTCACACTGTCTATTTTTATAATTCCATTTCAACCAAAAAAATTTACTGTGACGCGACTCAGTAGCCGTTGCATAGGTGGAATGTTGTCCTCTTTTAGGAGCACGATTGAACCCTCTTTTTTCTGATTTTCACCATGGCTCCATTTGCGTCAAATATTTAACTCGTTTATATGTTATTTATACCACCGCTTCCATAATTCTTGTCGCATTTTCTGAATGTGCAGCCATCTCGCAAATGCAAGAAGTGACCTTGAACGAAGGTCCAGCTCTGGTAAACTCGTGAGGGATTCGCCTATTAAAAAGTGACGTGAGTTTAAAATCGCTTCTACTTCCATTGCAAATGTATTGAACTCCTTAAGCATAAATAATGTATCATTTATAACACGGTTGAAATTATATTTAAATATTTTAACTGAGGATAACCATTTGTCCCCAAAACGGGGTGACGACGGGGAATAAATTTCCATTCGATTTTTTGATCGCGAAGGAACTGATTGAATCTTTCGTCGTGAGCTTCGGATTGCATTAGCTTCTTTATTTCTTTTAATTCATTATTTGTGCGTAAAAAATTGAAACCATTGTCGGAATAAATAAAATTAGGTTTACCATGTCTTACTAGGAGTCGGCGCAAAGCAACCAAGAAACTTTCGGTAGTCATATCAGTAACCATCTTAAGATGCCTTTACAACTAGACAAATGAATAACGCGATGTAAATCCCCCAATATTACAAAACGGGCGAGCTTTAGTCGTTCTTATTCTCGACAAGTTGTCCATTTTGTATTCAGCTGTAATAGGATTAGTACGAAAGCACCTGATGCTTTTGAATACGATTTTTTGTACTTGATTGCGACTATCAAGGGGCCAGAATCGTCTTCGCAAAGCATAACGTGTTGCCTTGATTCCGACATGTTTGTTTTCCAAGTGTTCAAACTGATAAATTAACTCTGTGACATAATTTAAGCATAGCAAAAGCATAGAATGTTGTTGAGAATAATATATTGTTGAGAGTTCTCTAATTTGTCTCCTACTCTAAGGATCCCTTATCGTTCAAGGAATGGGTCAAGTGATTCGATGGTGCTTTCTTTGTCTATCCTTGTTTCACTAATTAGATCATCTATTTATGTACAGAAGATGTTCATTTGGGTTGCACAAATTATCGCCTTCTCAGCATTAATCAATTCTGGTACTTTTAGGAACCCTGTCCGAGAAACTTTAGTTGTTATGAGAAGAAATTACACAACTATTCGTTTCAAATTCGGATATGACTATATGAATCTCTTAAAGCCGGGCAGTTTGATCCAAATTTCCAAAGCTTGTTTTCAATAAATGTGTTAGGAATTTTCTGTTGTGATAGAGCATCCGCTTGGTTATTCTCTGATATTATATGTCTCCAATTGTGAGGATTTGTTTTCTCTTTTACATCTGAAATTTGATTAGCTATAAAGGTCTCGAAGCGTTAAAGAGACGTATTCATTCAAAAAAATAGATGAGTCTTTTTAAAAGACGGCCCTACTAATACGAATTTGGGTGCCTTTTTCTGCTGTTGTGTATAATTTTGAAAGTAAGTGCGCACCGCAGAGTTCTAGACGCGATGTTGAGATGGCTTTTACAAAGGCTTCTCTGTATTTGGCACGCAGCTGTCTACTCTCAAAGTGACCTTCATTGTATGTCAATTTGATAGAGATGCAGGCCCCATAACCCTTTTTACTATAATCACAAAATTCGTGTGTAGATCATTGAGAACAATCAATTCTGAACGAAATCTATCCAAATCTTGTGGATCCTATTGAGTACCGACTCATCTCAATTTAACTTAAGATCCCATAGTCGAACCCATCTTTTTCGAACCATTCTCGCAGCCTTTTAACATCGATTTCGAATGCATTAGTAAGCATGGTAGCATCATTATTTCGAGAGTCAGAAAAGTACGGCCCACGAATATTCAAAATATAGCCGCCTGAAGCTACAACTAAGGCTGACTTAATGAAGTGGCGACCTTTATGAACGCAGTATGTTTGCCTGAGTAATCTGAAATTGCTGTGTTTATGGATATATATATATAAGTTCCATCTATATAGGCAATCACTTTTGGAAGTTTAGAAGTGGGGTTATAAAGTTCATTCGCGAAGTCCGTTACACGTCTTTGTATATACTGCTTCCGTGTTATAGCCATCAACCCAATGTTGTTGGGAACAAAACGTGTTATCAAAGATCTTCTCACAATAGAAATAATGAGCCGCACATTTTGCCTACTATCATATCCGAAAATACCTATTAAAAAGTCAACACTCAGCCCTTGGCGAAGCTTACACAAAAAAATCAAATCCATATTACTAATACGACGATATACCCATCGATTTTCTACAGCATCACGTATAACATCGCAATACTTATACAAATTCCTGAATTGCTCGCGTGTTTTGGGACTGATTGAATTGAACTGTTTCTCTGAAAAATTTTCTTCATTATTAAAATCAGGCTCATCAATCTTCGATAATTCACGTAGGCCTTGCAAAAAATATTGCAATTGGACACCAGACAAGCGATAAGGCCCGTTGCATAATTCTAAACCTGACAGTGGGACGTTTGGTACCAAGCCACTTACATCCAAATGTTCAGGGCAAGAATGAATTGATTCTGGTACGAAAATTTTTTTTACAAAAACATTAACCCTAAATTTCACCGACAACCTGGTCACATCTTGCACTCTGTTACAAAATATACAAGAACTATTTATTCTTGAGTGTCAGATAATTAGGATCAAGTGCTAAATCATTCATCTTCATACTAATGCTTCGATTGCAGTTTAGTCATATCCTCATATTTTCATCAATCTCTTGAGGAGCTATTTCCTGTTTAGCACAGCGACACATTGCGATTGGCTGTTTTTCCTCATTTTCTGCATCAGAAATGTGTACCAGCTCACGTGGCTGCAAGACGATTGCACATCTGTAGAAATTTATTCTGACGGGCGGCACGACTAAATTTCAGGTATAGGGAAATTCTTCATCGTTCGTTTTTATAAACATGACTCCAATATCAACTAACATTGCCCCAGGCAAAAAATATAAAGTTAATGCAGAATTTGTGTCAAGAGTAAACTACAAAGATTCTTTCAAAAAAAGGACATACATAATGTAAACAGTTTGGAAATTTGACACTCACGTTGCCATGGCGGCAAAACATCCTATACTGCAAGCCACTTCGAAATTGACAAACAAAGGAAACTATGGTTCATAAACAAAATATTACGTGCATTTTTTGTAATAAAATTAAAACATGAGGAGTTTATGGATGGAATGTAGGGCTAATGTTGTTGTAAAAAGAAACTATACGTAAATGAATCATTTTGCTCTTATCCTGCCGGCAATTTGTTGTATGTAGTAGTTAAAGTATCCCCCCATACCATCCCCGTAGTTTAGTATAGACGACGTAATTGACGGGAAGGATACAGCTGTGCACGAGTCCATCTGTTCACGTTGATAGCCACAGGCACAACTGTGCACGTTGTTGGCCACAGGAACAACTGTGCGCCAGGCCATCTGCCCACGTTTACATTTGAACTTGTACAGTTGGAAGTCTCCCATCTGTGCACGTGAACCGTTAGTAGGGTACCATCTGTGCACGTCGACATTTAGTAGTTTTATATTATTTTTATTTTATTTATTTTCTTTAGTCTTTTAGACATTTAGTCGACAATTAGACATGCTCATTTTTGAGTGTTCCATCTGTGCAGGTGAACAGATGGCCTGACTTGCAGTTGTGCATGTGGCCAACAACATGCACAGATGGGCTCGTGCACAATTACTCCGTGCACATTGGTCCATCACCTGCAATTGACAGGACCTGATTAATTAGTTTGAATAAGTAGGTACGCACTTAGTGATGTTTAATCACATTTAGCTTGTGTAAGTCTCACCCGAAAATTACCAATTAACATTTCACAGTAGTTAAACTACCCCCAGACACCTTTCGCATACTTAAGTCATGACGACGTAGTTGGTAAGACATGATTAATTAGTTTGAATAAGAAATTGTGCCCTGGGTAAGGTAACTTCAAATTCAGTTTATGTTACCATGATCCGAAAACCACTAATTAATTTTTTCACGGAAGGTAAACTACCCGCAGACTCCCACTCAATATTAAAGTCTTGACGACACGGTTAATAAGACCTGATTAATTAGTTTATATAAGTACGTACATAATTGGCGATGTTTAATCAAATTCAGATTATGTTAGCCTAATCCAAAAACAACTAATTAATTTTTTGTACAGTAGTTAGACTACCTCCAGACACACTTCTCATATTTTAGTCTTGACGACGTGGTTAATAGGACCTTTTTAATTATATTCAATAAGTACATTAAAGGGCGACTTACGATGCTATACCGACAAAAAACTATCCATCTATTAACCATCAGTTCTAGATTTTATTGATCAGGGAACCCTAAAATACAAAATGTCAATGGAACAGAGAGTTCGCAATGATCCCTGAACGTCATACCAAACAGTCCTCGAGGGTCGGCGTAACTCTTCTCATCTGCATGAAAAGCAACATACCATGCCACACCGACGGAAAAGTATCCTTTCGTCAACCTTTAGACATGGATATTATTGTTCAGGGGGTCCCAAACTACAAAATGTCCAAGGGACAGTAAGTTTGTCATGATCCCTGAGCGTGGTGGCAAACAGTCCTAGAGGGTCCGTGTAACTCCTCGAGTATGCATGAAAAGTGATGTTGGGTCCCTCTCTCCATCTCGAAACCTGGCGTTTTTTGGACCCAGTGTCTAAAGCCTTTATTTGATCAGGATATTATAAGCTACATTATACTACAGTTTCAGTCAATTTGACGAAGAACATATTTTCCATAGATGTGTACGGGGTCCTTTAAATTGTATTTGAATCTTCGGTCCAGGGCTGTAAGACGTTTTAAAGCCATTAATCGAGATTGTTCTAATCACTCATGATTGTTGCAAATGGCAAAGCGACTATACATTGGCCTGAAGTATTGCGACTTCTGTGTTCTGGAAAATGTTTTCTGCAGGCGACTGCCTCGGCAGAGAGATGACCTCGCCCAAAGCCTTCTTCTATTTCCCAAAATTTTACAATTTTTGACTATAAATCCGAAAGATCGACATCCCGCCGAGACAGATCGATTTGTTCCATGCACAATTTACACAGCGATGGTCCATATCCGAGGAGCACATCGATAGATGCTGGTTTGTAAAAATATGGATGGGCTAGTTCTTTATTTAACGGTATTTAGATCATATTGTATGGAATTATTTCGCTCAAAACTAATTTCGAGATACGGGGAATTGTAAGAAAGCTGAGAGTTTTTTTATAATCGTTGTAGGCTGAACGTGTTGTGAGCTTCAGGACAGCACTTAAGATTGTGGTGAGATCGTTTACTGCATTTACAGGAACAAATCATCTTCTTTTCGGCCATCCTAGTGCTGCATCTCATTTTTCGAATATAAAGGTACCTGAAGAGCAAGTATCGATAAAGGGCCAAAATCAATTTGTTGGTACACATGCTATTAAGAAGGTGCATAGCATTTCTACTGTATAACATATATACTGCATAACATTTCTCTGTAGGTATTCGTCCAATTTTTCTGACGTGATTTTATGCAATTTTTTTTCTAAATCATTTACGATCATTTCTTCCGACACCTTCAAGCGAGGAGAAGGTAATGGTAATATGTGTTGCTTTGTTTCGCCATCTTATTTGATTATTCCTTCGGCAGTTTGTGTTTCTTGGACCGGTAATCCTAAAAGTAAGCTTAAATTCCTCGAAATAATTAAACATATGTCCGATACTTTTTGAGCCACTAAAGTTGGAAGTGCAGCCTGTGGTAATTTAACTCTATGCTTTGTTATCTTACTAGTGTCGGCTCCGATTGGCGCTCTATCCTTGTTGTCCATTGTTTGATCTGACCCTCGCATCGTAGTATGATGATCTTAGGGGTCGAAAGACTCATTAGCAGATTTTAATTGTTGGACCCGCAAATTTAGCCTAATGGCATCTGATTGTTCATCGCAATATTTTTCTAAGAAATTTTTAAAGTTTAAAATTTGATCTTTAATGGTTTGCTTCTTTAGCGCCAATATTTTAAGTCACTCGCTTAACATGTTCAATCGAAATTATATGGTACTCAAATTTGAAACGAACTCACTTGACTGAATTTATTATTGAAAAACCCCCTTTTTGGTCAGACATCCACTCGTTGCTGTAATCTTAAGCCGATGTTTGCTTTGAACTGTATCATGAAGGCAGGCCTTCAAAAATCAGATCTAAGGTTCAGGAAATGTGGCTCGTAGGACGATGTTTTATCTTTGATCAATCCTATGTAATAGTCAAAGGCAACTGCGCGAGGCACCGTTCCTGCCTTCTACCTGACTCTTTTTTTCCATATCGTAGAAGAACAATTGGGAGAGACATATTCTTTTTATGACCCATAAAATGAATTTGAAAGACACCAGCAATTTACAAATTAAACTCTAACATTTTAAATATACTACGTTTTATAGAGTAATATTATTTAAGAAATAAATGAACTTCACTAGAAATGCGTTTACAATTTGACAAAATACTTGAACAAATATTAACTAGGTCTAATATTTATAGCAAAAATTTATAAAATTGCCAAATTTCTGGAGAAATATTGTTTTTTTAATTTGAATTTCTTACAATTAATAAACATTTGTTAAATAATAAAGCTGAAGTTAAGAAATTTATAAAGTATGCTTAAAGGTAATCCTGATTATGATTCTGTTAGTAAATTTGTTTAGACAGATTAGCATCTGTTAAATAATAATGAGTTATCTAAAACTTACAAAATATATTTAAAAAGGTAACTATTATTTTGATTCTGTTAGAAAGAAGGCAAGTAAGAGAAAAAAATTATTTAGACAAATAAAATTTGTTTAATTATTGAAAATCAGACTGAAATATTCAGTGATATTTCAAAAGATCAAAAATTATAATTTTTGAAGAAGAAATAAGAATAAAGTGCTTAAATCTGTAGATTTCAAGCAGAACTTAAATTTTTTGAATTAGGGTGACCGCGTGGTGTCTTTTAGAATAGGAAAACCTGTATGACGTAATGTTTTTCAAACCTACTATAAAGTTTTAAATAATGTTATTTTTGAACATATTTTTGCCTCTGTTTATTGTTTTAATGTGGCTGAAGGTTAATATTGCATGACCCTGAAGAACTTCAAATGCCCCGATGTGCGTCCTCAAGCAAAAATTTTACGCTACATTGATAAGTGAGGTACCAGTTATTCGTCATCGAATGCGCTCAAGTGTGCTACAAAAATTGGTTTCAAACTTTGAAAACTCGCCAGAATACAGAGGTTTTATTATTTGGCGATGTGATAAATAAAGACTAAAAATAATGTAAGCCCTAAACTTTCTGCTTTAAATTTTCGGCAAACTTTACACCAACTATATACCAACAATAACATCGAATAATATTAATGTAATATGAGCAACCCCAAAGCAACTTTTTAAAGTTACTTAAGCTGCGTATTCATTTATAAAACTTATTTATAACTATCACGAAATTGTCATAAAATAAAGATATCTGCAACTTTTCATAATTATAAATTAAATTATTAAATTGATTAACTTTCGTCAAACAAAAAGAAATTGTTGTCACTGGTGACAAAAAATACTCAATACTAAACAGTATCTGACTTATACGAGTGAGTTAAGACATAATTGAGATAGAACTGAATACAAATTAAAATGAAAGCGAGGAAAATGATGAAATATTGTAAATTATCATGGTGGAATATTTTATTTTGTAGATTACATGTGTATTGTTTATATGTATTTTTCTCGCTGAAGAGTCTATAATTTTCTTCAAGTGATGTTATTTATATTTCGCAGATGTGCATGCATTTTATTATATTGCAATAGATAAAAATATGTGTCCTGCACTTTTATTCAGCACCAAGGCATGAATTTGGAATTAGGTCCAAACTGAGAATGAATTGGCTGATTACAGCGTTCCACATATATAAACTGTCCACTTGAAATGGTTAATGAGGTTGTTAATAATGAGTATAAACGGAATAATAACATGGGCCGGTACGTAAATACTGTCCACCTGAAATAGTAATCACTGTTTATTATAAATATTTGAAACTTAAATAAATTTTCCAAATTAAAATACTTCATATTGAATCTTCCAAACATAAAAGTGTTTAGTCTGAAAGTGTTCAAAGTTAAATAATACTAATTTTTAATCGTTAAGTAGTGAACAATTCGTACAAGCGTTATTTAAAATTATTTATTAAATTACCTCCTCCACAATTTTTTCTGAGGCAATCGTATTTCTGTCGACTGTAAGTTATGTATTGTCCAGAATTATATGAACAAATCGGATTCTTGTCAGAGTCCTGAAAACATAGTTGTTTCTAGTTTACAATTTTTGGAAAAACCAATCGTTGTCGAATACATGTAAGGCTATTTTAAATTCATTTTACTTACACGACATAGAGTTTTACATACAAGACGGTTCCAAGCATTCTGAAATATATGTAATTTTAATTATTATAAATACTATTGGAAGTTTCGCATTACTAAACCAGATGACTAATATTCTTATGGAAAATGGGTTTATCAAATAAATAATTAAAAAAATGTTAATGTTTAAAAATTCCTACTACACTTGTTTGAAAATATTTTCGACAGAACTCTCTGTTTTTAATTTATTTATCGAAATTGATGTGCAAAAATTGAAATTTTCCATATGACGCCAAACGAAGCGAGGTATGTAAAAAGTATAAAAGAAGACTTGTAGAATATTTTGTTGTACCTATCAAAAATAATATAAAAACAAAAATTCTTTTTTCATCAAAGCAATGCAAGATGGAGAAGAATGCCTGGAAGAGGATTGCAGCTTTCTATTGTCTCAGTGCGCTACAACTTGAGCTGCGCGCGAACCTGGATAATTTTCTTACTCAAACTACATTGCATTATCATCGTAATGAGAAGGTATTGGTTTTATGTGAAAAATGACTTTCGCGGATTCCATGAAATGTCGAAGTTTTGAGACCCCCTGAGTCAGAAAAAATAGTTTTCACGTCGGTGTCTGTCTGTCGTCGTTGTTGTCATCGTAGTTTTTAAACACGGAATTTTTGTGACTACTTTTTTTTTAATATTAAAATTTTTTTTTCAACAGGTGTTTAAAGAAGATCAAAATACGAAAAACTTATCCCTATTACTTTTTTTATAAAATAAAAATTATTAAAGTTATAGCAGTCTCAACATCCAAAAAACCAAACGAAAATGAAAATTTTAAGCCAAACAAAGCGTGCAAGAAAACTAATGAAAAAACAATAACTCTATTCTGTAGTCAAACAAAACAAGATAAAAAAAGAGATAGATCGATAAAAATTGTTCACCTAAAAAAGAATAACAAAATTTTTCAGGAATTTATTTTTTGTATGATAAGTAGTTTTTGTTTTATTATTGAAATACAACACTAAAAATAAAACAATTATGTTTGTGTACAACGATACAAGATACGAGAATAAGTGAGACACAAAGCTTATTTAACCAAAAAAGATTTACCAATTTTTTACAAATATTTTTTTGATAGGAAACGTAGTTTTTCTTTGAGCTGTAAAAAAGAAGATTACAAAACATTATGAAAAGCAGACAATAAGAATCATTTAACATTTTACAAAATGAAACAAAAGAGAGTTTAGAATCGCAAAATTACAGTTGTCAATTCGTTGATCTTTAATTTCGAAAACTCTGTGCTCGAATGTAAGAGAAATGCAAAGGCCTAGTGCGAATATGAGAATGCGAATATGAGTTAGTAGGAAAATAATTATATTTTTAAAATAATAGTTTATTCTTCTAGCAAAGAAGATTAATTCTTAACTAAAAAGTAAAGTAGGTGAAATTTCAACAACAAGATATCTAATTTCATTTTTAAAATATACAAAACTATGAAAATAGTCTTGAACACATAAATATTTTTAAGTCATAAAAAAAATGTTAATCGAGATTGTTGAAATTTTATGCCAAGAGAAGGACTTCCTGTCAAAAAAATTTAATTTTTAAACAGAAAGTATGAACTTTTAACAATAAAATTAATTTCCAACAAAGTGGTTAAAGTTTCAGCCAAAGAGTTAAACTGCAACCGAAAAAATATTTTTTTTTACAAAGTAATAGAACTTTTAAACACGCAGTTGAATTTTTAATTTAAAAAAATCAATTTTCAACAAAATAGTTAATAGTGGTTTTCACAACAAAGTGGTTAAACCTAAATTTTCGAACAAAATAGTTGAATCTTTAAACAGAGAAAATTATTAGTTAAACAAACAGTTGCATTTTTATTCAATAAGGATTATATTTATGCAAAAAGGATAATTTTTTAATCGAAAAGAGAAATTCAAAAAAAAGATGTCAATTTTCATCCGGATAAAAGGATTATATTGTAAAAAAATTTTAACAGCAAAATAAGAACTTTAAACATAAAGTGAATTTTCTACGAAACAGTTGAATTCGCAATAAAACCGTCAAACTTACAACCAAAAAGTATGACTTTTTAACTAAATTGTTGAATCTTCCAACCATATATTTGCAATTTTATCCTAGAAAGATGCAACTTCTACTAAAATTAATATTTTTTTAAATTAAAAAGACACATTTTCAACCACAAAAAACTGTTAAATATTTATAAAAAAGGTTTTAGTTGAGTTTTCAACACCTTGAAAAGAATTATGTTCCTTAAAAAGAACTGTTAAAAAAATACTGAAACCAATTAATTTTGTATAAAATAATTACAAAAAGTTTAAATTAGAGAAATATGTTTTCAAATGACTCTGTACAAAGACTGAAAATACAGGAATATAAGAATTAAAGAAGAGGGAGAAAAAACAAGGGAATATTCAAATTGCAAAGTTTCGTGGACTTTTGAGCATCCCTTTCAAAGAAATTTAAACAGGAAGATGATAGGAAATATTTCTAAGTTATGCTAATGTTAACTAAAAAGAATAATTGAATTTGAAGTTAATAATCAAGGAATGCTTAACACCATATACAGTTTTATCTTTAACATTTCTGAGTGTTGATTGTATTTTTAAACAAAAAAAATTAAATAAAAGTTTAAAATTTTAATTGAAATCTGAATCAAACAATCTTTAGAGTATATTTGACAGTTAATGCATTTGAAATATCTGACGAAATCAAAATCAAGAGAACCTCAATTTCAAGCTATGATAGAAACTGATGTTTTTTTACTTTTTATCCTTAAATTCAGTAAAAGATGTAATTTTTTCTTTCTAGAAATTATTCTTAATCATATTAAACAAAATTTGAATTTTTTCTTTTTCTGAATATGTCCACTAATTTTATAACACGACTTTTTGGTTCAAGGACATAACGCATACTGACAATTTAGTGATAATGATAATGTGATTTATGAAAAAGAGATCGTAAAAGTATGTGTTAAAGAAATACCTGAAGAAATATATTTTAAATATCTTCCAAAATTTATTTAAAAAAATATATTAACCATTTCCGTTCTCCCCAGTTCGATCCGTGGTCAAAGAATAAGGAATAAAATAAATAAATTAAAAGATAATATTCAGATGGAAGCAACTTTGAAAAAAGGAAATAGAAATGCAAGACAAATAAATAACTTAGAAATATATTACATCACCGTCACCGCAAAACTTCATTTAAAAAATTCCATAATAATTTTTCCCTAGCCTATTTTTCCGAACCAATAAAATTACCTGTCTTTTTTCAGAATTATTTTTGGAAAATTTCGTTTTTACACAACAGGCTTCTTAGGCACTTTAACTAAAATTTATATTAACTTACGGTAAAATTTTCACAAGTTATTTATTAAACTAGCAAATTTAAAAATTACTTGCATGAATGAATTGACGCCCCCCCCCCCTACACCACGCAAGAAATTGTAACTATAACTTAATCTTGAAATTTTAATCAGTTACAATTTTGGGGTCTTCGTAGGCCTGTACACAAGCCCTTATGGTTTCCGTCGAGGACTTGTTTCCCGTGAGGGGAATAAGGATAGTGTTGCGCAAAAGGAGTGAGGGTCAGATATGTAGGGTTAGTGAAGGGAAGGGAAGTAGCAGAAGTAGATAAGGCGGAAGTTAAGGAAGGGATGAAAGGACAGGGTGTAGTAGTAGGAAGAAGTGGAGTTAGTAGGGTTAGAGTGGAAAGAGTTGCATCTACAGAGAGAAGAAGGAAAGTGGGGAAAAGAGAGTGAGGATAAAACGAGAGAGAGGCATAGAGAGAGCAAGGAGTTAGGACGCATGGGACGTGTGAATAGGTGTAGTAGTAAAGTAACGTGGAGTAGGGTAGGATAATTACGTGAATGAATGTGACGGATTGGATGGAAGGGAGAAAAGGATTGAGAGTGGAAGCAGGAAAACTGAGGAGTATTATTTACACAATGGAAAGGGAAGTGTTGTCTTTGTGGGAGAGGAGAAGTAGAGAAGTATGGAAGGGCGAATTTAGGGGAGAGGTAATAGGGTAATTAATGTCGAAGTACTATGTATTAGAATGTTTGTGTGGGTAAGAAATTTTTGTAGGTCTGACGATCTTCATTAAATCAAAAGAATACGAATAGAATTTTTATTTTCATGTAAAAACAAGAATATTCAATTTTGGAGTTAAACATCTGTCAGTTGTTAAAAGTCAATTTTTTAACAATAATTCCAAAGTGTGACTCCAAATGTAAATAAAATAAACAAGAAACGTATCAAAATCAAAGACTGATTTCTTCCTTATCAAATTCTTATTAAATCTACTTATTAGTGTGGTGATAAACGAGATATTTCGGGTTTCAATCGTGTACGAAACTACGAATTTTGCCGACGTTTCGTGAACATTGGCAGTTTACTTCTTCAGGGCTGACCTGAAACTGAGGTATCAGGTTATGTTGTTCTTATGCATACTCTCTACGATGCCTGTGATTGGCCAGAGCGCCCCACTATGGGGACAGGGCGCACCTGATTGAACGATCGTCGGCAAAATTCGTAGTTTTGTACACGATTGAAACCCGAAATATCTCTTTTATCATAATGAATCATTGTGAAAGCATAAAACTATTATTCTAACGGGGAATATATTCTATAACTCTACGAAGAGAGTTTTCTTACTAAAGCTAACACCTTTAGTAAGCTCAGGACTTCTCAAGGTAAGCTACTAGCATCTTTACCTTTTTTAAAACGGTACAGGGACAAAAAAATCGTCCCAAAATTCTTAAAAGTGAAAAATAATTTGTGAACATCAAAATCGAAATCAATTTTGCATGAAACAAGTTTGCTTCTCTTAAAAGAAAGAATACAACACACCAGATTTGTCTTACACACTACCTCCAAAAAACTATTAAAACTTCATCTTTTTCTATCAAATAATCTCAGATTTGACATTTGGTCTACATTGGACAATCAAATTATTATTATTTGACAAAAATTATTTGGCAATCCCAACGAATTAAAGATCTTCAAACACAAAAACAAAAAACAAAAAATGACAAATTACTTCCAGCAAGGCAAGCACCACTAATAAACACAGTATAAAACATCTCTGACCATCCTCTTAGTAGCGAAATGATTTTAGTCTTATCTAAAGGACACAATTTTGCAGTAGCTCGCTCCAAAATCCCGAAAAAAGGAATAATCAGCAATTTAGAATCCACAATCTATACCCTTCCACCTGACAAAGCGAATGACATACGACGTAGGACAGCCAACATTTTACGCCAAGTCCAAATGCCCTCCTCAAACTTAACAAAACAAGAAAAAACGGCAATGAAAGAACTTGATCGGAATAAAGAAATTATAATATTACCCGCAGATAAAGGCAACAAAATAGCAGTAATGAATAAAGTAAACTATACCAACAAAATTATGGACCTTCTAACTGGACGATACATACAAAAAACTTAAAAGGGACCCCACAAAAACAATAGTCGGTAAAACAAAAACCCTTCGAAAAAACTCTAAACGCTTCCTCGCCAATAAACTGAATACTTTCACAGGAAACTTTGTTACTCACGTCCAAAACTCTTTTGACTTTATCGAAAAGATACAACAGATTCGCATTCAACCCCAAGACATCATAGTGAGTTTCGACGTAACATCTCCCTTCACGAAAGTATCAATCTCTGATACAATTGATATTATAGAGCACTATCTCAATAATACTTACTTCCCTTTCAACAAGCAATTCTACGAATAAATCTCGGCAGCAGCAATGAGATCACCAATCTCACCTGTAATAGCTAAAATCTTTATGGAACATCTAGAAATAAAAATCTTCAATCATCTGGCCACGTGGATTAAATGAACCAAATAAGTTTTTCGATTTTATCAATCAATTACATCCTAATATCCATTTCACCATGAAAATTGAACAAAACGGAAAATTGCCTTTCTTGCACGTAGTAGTTTACAAAAAATCGGATAATACATTAGGACATGAAGTTTACAGGAAACCCGCCCATACAAACAGATACCTACATGCCTTCTCTCACCATCACCCATCTAAAAAACAAACTGTCATCAACTCCCTTGTATACAGAGCTATCTCCATAATAGATAAAGGTAATTTACAAAAGGAATTACAAAACGTTAAAAAAATCCTAATACATAACAATTACACAATCAAACAAATTGATAAAGCAATAAGAAAATGCACCCAAGAAAACAATTCAAAACAACTTAATAAAGAAAGAGAGAGTGAAAAACGACCACCGTCCTACCCTATATCCAAGGTGTCACAGAAAAAATAGGAAGAATTCTCAACAAACGCACATCCAAACGATATTTAAACCACCTGCGCAAATAGGACAACTTCTAAACAACTCTTAAGACAAAAAGGCACTTCTCAGTGATCCAGGAGAATATAAAATCCCTTTTTCTTGTGGCAAAGTCTATATTAGAGGAACTGAGAGAGCAGTGAACCAACGTATGAAGGAACATGAGAGTAAAGTCAGGCTAACACATTTCAGGCAATCAGCACTAGCTGAACATCATATCGAAACTGGATATAACATTTTATTTAATAAAACAACCGTCATCGAAAAAACACACAATATTTTTCCAAGAAAACATAGAGAAGCAGTCAAAATCTTAAAGCACCTTGATAGCATCAGTAGGGACAACGATTATAATACCAATCGGATTTTGTTTTTCGTCCTCCCGGATTTTTTAACATAAAAATTAATTGGCCAATCAGGTGCGTCCTGTCCTCATGTTGGGGCGCTCAGGCCAATCACAGGCATCAACGAGAGTATACATAAGAACAACATAACCTGAATCCTTACTTTCAGGTCTGCCCTGAAGAAGTGAAATGCAATGTTCACAAAACGTCGGAAGTTTTGTACATGATTGAAACCCGAAATATCTCTTTTATCATAATGAATCATCGTAAAAGCATTAAATCTATTATTAGTAGAATGTTTAGCAGGGGTAGAAGAAGAAAGGGAGTGGGCAATTAGGAGAGAGAGAGGGTATATGAAAAGAGGGGAAGTAACGAAAGTGACGGTAAGGGGAGTAGAAGGGGTTTTAAATTAAAAAGTACTAGAAGTGTGGGGATGGAAAGTAGGCGAAGTGGAGCGTGGCACGTTAGTAGGGAGCAGGGATAATGGTTAAATGCAAAGAAGTATACAGAGTAAGCAGAAAATAGAAGAGTAAATTTATAGGAAGTAAATGGGAATTAGGGTAAGGGGAGGGGAAAAAGGTGCAAAAATGGACAGGCTGTGACGTGAGGAAGGGGTCTTAAGGAAATGAGTATAAGTAAGGTAGGGAAAGCGAGGGATGGTCAAATAGGGGAAAGGTTGTAAGGACTATTGAGAGAAGTGAAGAGGTGAGATGCATGTGATGGATGTTGTGGGAAAGGTGAGGTGGTCAGGTGAGGGGTATTAGGGGTGTGTTTTGAGGGAAGAACGGGAGTTAATGATCCTGAAAGGGAGTTCAAATATGGAGATGGAAAGGGTAGTAGCGTAGTTACTAGGGGGTAATGGGATGTAAACCACGGAAAGTAATGACATGCGATACAGAAAAAGGGAAGTGACAAGTAAGTATGAAGGGTAGAGAAGAATTGACAGAGAGGGGAAGTGATGCGAAGTGATGCGATAGTAGGGCAAGTTAGTAAACCCTTTTTTGTAGGCACGCAGCACCTACTGTACATAATTTTAATTTACTTCAATTACCGATTAAATTTTAGCTATGAATCAATAAATGTGATACTAATTCATCGATAGAAAGTAAAAAATAACAGTAGAAAAAACAATTTAGGAGTCTATCAGATAGGTAATTTCCGCTTCAAATATCGTATGTGAAAATTAGCCTAAAATGCGTACTGATTTTCCTATCTTTTCATGTGAATGTGTTTATTCTGATAACGTAGCACGAGATAACACCTTGAAGGTCTAAAAACTCTTTCTGTGCGTATTTTATTTTACACATTTTAAACATACAGATATTTCATTTTGTAAGAGAATTCAATAAAATTACGAAATTGTTCCAACAAATTTAACTTACCCTTTTACCGGTTTTTCCGTAGTAGTTGACGGATTTGACAAAACTATTCGAGAATAAAGCTGTTATGACTTTAAGATAAAAAATAAACAAATTAATTCATTTAATTAAATATTATACAAATAGGATGAATATTTTTTATAAAATCCATAAATAAGTTTTGAGTTGTCTGAGATGATATACAACTTGTTGTTTATTAATTATATTTATTTAGAATCATTTTCCACTAATTAATTTTTAGTTTATTTTATACAAAAATTTCTTTACCTATTAGTAAAAAAACGAATACTACTTTTTCCATCCTCTTAAAAACTGAATGTTAGGACAATTTTTTTCAATTGAGATTCTTTCTGAACAAAGAACTTATGAAATAAGGACGCCTGGCAAGAAACGAAATACTTAGAGAATGATCATGCTCGCCGCTATCATTCTCCTATATAGGATTGGCTTACGCGTGTCAAGTAAGCTGGCAAGGTTAAGCCTAAATAAAAATGATCTAAAGTTCTCCCAATGCGTAATTTATTAACTGAATTCAAGAAACAGTTTATGTGTCAAGCATGAGGTAAGAAGAAAATACGTATCACGTAAATCAATTTTTACTTAAAAGTTTCGGCTAAAGTTTATGCCCTAGTAATTCCCTTTTAAGAATGCCTACGGTCGTAAAGTTGAATTTTGAAATAGCTTAATATTTGTTCTTTTTCACCTAATTTATTTCAAGTATAGATAGCATTTAGTCCGTCTATTTAAAAATGTTTCATTGAGCCTAACACGAATAAATATTACGTCTTTTCAATAATTACAAAACATTATCATCTGGAAGGAAAATTTTTGTTATTTGTTATAAACAAATATTTGCAACAAATAGTCAGTATGATGGATTATGTTTTTGTGAAGTATATTTATGCAT